>APFE030873424.1:48276-65124 GCA_000404065.3 Pinus taeda
TGGTTCAGCCCAATCTATGGTCAGGTGGTACATGGAAGTCCCTGACTTGGTTGGATTTGCATATGTTAATATAAGCTCATTTTCCTTTGGTATTTCATGAATAAATGTGCTCGTCATTATGTGGCTTTAATGGTGGTTTCATCATTGATATGTTTTTGGTTATTTGCTAGTTATAAGCATGTTTTATGATAGACTTGAGTTATGGCTCTCATCATGTTTTGATTAGTAGATGAAATGTTAGTGAATGCATGACCTAATAGATGATATTGCAACTACTATGAGGCGGCATCAGTTCTTCTTGACAATTCTTAGATAATTATGAGACCCCTATGTTCATATGTTTATTTATGACCTGTACATTACATGTTTATGATATGTTTGATGGAATGTCTGTCATGGATGGTAGGGGTTGAGTCAAGTCCTTATTTAAGTGCTTGCATTGGTAGTCTTATTTCATTGTTATTGACCATTTCTAGAAGTTTCATGAAGTTCTGGGCAAAGGCTTGTGTCCTAGCCCTAAAAAATTGGCTCAAAATTCGGGGTCACTAGCAAATAACTCCCTGAACAATGTTGCATTCGCATGGATGCTTTGCTATGGGAGCGAATGGAGGGTCTCAGTTGCATGCAAGGCTTGTCATGGGAGCGATTTGGGGTCTAGTTCAACATAACATCAAGTTGTCTCACAGGTTGGACCCTTGGAGGGGTTGGTTGGCTCCTGAAGGTTTTGTAGCTTTTGAGGAAGGTCACATTGGTCTTGTCTTGTCGGTTCCACTTCCTTAATTGAACATGGGAAGTTGAATCATTATCATTGTAACTCTTCATCACATGTTTACCCCGGTGGACCAGTTAACTTAGGTAGATGTGGGAGGAGGGTGTTACACCACAAAGATAGGTTGACAATTAATAAACAATGGCTCGCATTTTGGATTCATAAACTCAAAACAGAGTGTCCTCATATATTCCAATATGTAAAAAATTACAACATGCCTCTCCTGCTCAACCATATTTACATTTAAAGACCCTAATTTTGGCGTTGGCCACACTCAACTTCCTCAAGCCTCTCATCCCACACTTCTCTACTCTCTCTATCACACTTCCATCCATTACATACTCTTGGCTGCATAATTATACAAAAGGACTCTGAAACCATAATTTGGTCCAGATCCACTAATTACTCAACAAATGTCTATTTCTAGATTATAGAGATCCATTCAATTCTCAGGAGATCCAACGAACCCTCAAATCTCTCTAACTTTCTCAATATTCTTGAGATCTCTCCTAAAGAATAGATCTAATTACATCAATCCTCACTTTAAATAATTTATGTACAATTATTCTAGAAACTTAGGAGAATACATCAAATTAAACAATTTCACTTGTTTAGGAAACCAACTTCCTCAGTAAATAAAAAACCCATATTCTATTCAAAATACTTTTTTGACTTCGAAGTGGGATGCTCCTGTATCATCTTCGCTAGATACTAGCAATATGTTGATAGTGCCTTGTATTTGCATTTTTGTGACGTGTCAGTGCATTGCTAAGTCTTTCTTTGTTTCAGGAAATTGTAGAGTCTTAAGGGTTATGGTTCTGGGTTGCGGGGATTTTGATAACCTGGTGGATTTTGAACCATTAGTTTGGCAATTGGGTGATGATATAGTGGTTTTTAGGTATGGTGTTTAGGGAGTTGTGTCTAGTCCTTCTTCTTTTTTTTTATGGGATGTGGGTCTTTTAGTAGTTGTCCCAAGTGTCTTCTATCTATAGTATTGATGCCTCTTGGGTAGAGAATGAGTAGCAGGGCAAGTGGAGGAGGAAATACTACTTTGGCGCGAAAAAAGGTTCATCCTTTTACATGTGACTAAGTGGTTACCCTCTTTCATGTGGTTCTTCTTGAAGTGAGGAAGAAATTCAAGTATTGGAAAGTCAAGATGGAGGAGATCACCCATATCATTCAGTATCTGAATTGATATGCGAATATGTGAAATGGAAATGGATTCTTGATGCTGAAAAATCAAAGAGTCAAAAGCTACACTTTATGAATTCTCTTGCTTTACATCAACAAATGTCAACCTTTTTGTGATTGGTCTTTAAGGACAAGTAGTGGAAAATCACAATGTTTTCTCCTCACCTAAGGACATTAAAGGCGTGCTCTGAAATCAAATATTTTGTTTGGACAATCTGGACTCTTGTTTGGCTTGTGTAGAGGGCTTTCTTGTGAGTGACTCTACCTCCGGTGACCTCACAGACCCTTCAGACTCTAGTGCTTAGGGGTTGGCTACAGTCTCCTCTTCTAACCATGAATAGAGATGGTGGGCTATCATATTTTTTGCAGTAAATTTTGGTCAGTCTCCAATGAGACCATTAAGGTATGGCTTCTTGGTTGGATTTTTCATTATGTTTTGGACCAAAGATAATTTGTTAAAGAACATATTTTTAGTTGACATGCTAGTTTGTAATGTGGAGAGTTGTTCCTGTATTATGCTTTCGAATTGGCTATGGATTACCTAGTATTATTTATGGCATGGTGCATTTATGGATGAATCTTTGCTATATAGATGGCTCTTTGTTCTTGGTTTTTCTCTGGTTATTGAATTTGGATGGTGAGGATTTGGCTCTTTGTTATGCATTTTTGACACAATAGTGGATTAGTTGGTTTTGTATATGGCTCAGTGTGCTTATTGGTGACTCTGTACTTATATGGATGGCTCTTTGTTCCTGTTGCTATCTATGGATTATAAATTTGGAAGGTGGAGATATGTTTAGTTGTTGGTCTGTGTGTATAATATGAACTTTGTGCTTGTTTTACCCATTATGAGATCTTTGTTCCTACTGTCCTTTGGGTTATGTACCTGGATTGTGATGTTGTATACTCATGGAGACGTGTTTTGCTTGATTCGATGTTGTTGGGTGTGTCTAGAATTATGATTTATTTTGATGCAATTAGTTCCTGGAGAGTTATGGGTGGTGATGTTATATGTTTGTGGAGGCGTGCTTTGGTTTGGTTTGATGACATTGGGTCTCGCTTGGAATTATGGTTTTTTATGATGAGCTCGGTGGCCTCTTGTCTCTATGGATTAAAGCTTTGTGATCAATGTGGAGATGGATTAATCGGTCTGGTTTCATATATATATATATATATATATATATTATATATATATATATAATAAATATATATTATATATATGTAGAAATGGCCAGTATTATTGTGTATTGATGAACTAGATTGACATTTTGCGGTTTTTTTGTACTTGGTTTAGGTATTATAGTTTTTTGGTGTGTATTTTCTTGGTGGGATATGTAAGGAAAGATTTGTAACCTTTATTTTTCGTTATGACAATATAAGTGCTTCAATTTAAAAAAAAAAAAAAAGAAAAAAAGAAAAAAAAAAGGAGGGAAGATTATACCTATCCAAATAAAATCTCAGAAGTAGGTGTATCACCACGATTTCCAGTTTTCATAGCTAAGTCAATTCGAAGTATAATGAAATCATGGTTGAGTGTTTTGTTGAAATGATTTCTTATTTTCATTGGCTTATGTCTTCAAGGGTAAGGGACCAACAAATTTCCAAAAAGAAATCTTCTATTGGTGGTCAGATCCCATGACGTTCAAATGGAAGGCTATCAAAGTGGACATGTTGGAAAATCCTTTAAATGTGGTATTCACCATGATGTAGCAGTCTAAAACACTGCCATGAATGATTCAAAAAGTGTTTCTGTTGGGAGGCATTGTTGGAGCAACATAGGACCAAAAAAATTCTACAATGGTTTATGCATTGATTATGGTTGTAGTTTTGCTCCCTTTTTCTTTAGTGGATTAGAGGTATTGAATCCAAGTGTCTAAGGATTTTAAATTATACTATGATTTGATACTATATTTTATCCTTATCTAAATACAATTTAATATATCCTCTTTGTATTAATTCCATAGTTTTGTTAAGATTAACGATTTCTATTTTAGATTGACATCCATAAAAGGGAAATTGCTAAACCACTTTTGGATTTACAATGAATATCTGGTTTGCACTCTCTTTTTTATTTACACATTATTCTTAACCATTCAAAATTTATTTATGATCTTACCCTAGAACATTGTATGTTTCTTACATACCTAAAACTATAAGCTCCTATGTAATATATAACCTTTCAAAAAAATCAGCTACAGTGAAAATGGATAATGGATAACAATTGCAGAATTATAACATTTGTAGAGAAAATAGGTGAAGTAACACTGCAATTCTTGATTGCTGAAAGAATAGAAATGAAGGAATCGAATGACTCTAGGGGTTGCTAACCTTGAAGCTATAGTTGGTCACAATTAATGAGGCACTTAATTTCATGTTGCTTGTCATATAAAAATATCCCAATAGGTAAAATAATAATGTGACGTTGTTGGCAAAGGAAAAATTGAACCACTTATTCACGTTTAGTGTAATGTTTAATTCCCCCCTACAAATGATGAAAAATTGCTTGAAACCACTGTGGAAACCATGGATAAAATTATACAAAATACTATGGAAGGACATTGGCAATGTACTATTACAGCGAATTTCAAACCTTGTATTCTTGGATATCATAAGCAATTGTATCAAGAAATCATGACAGAAAATCCATGAAGTAGTTATCCACATGGCGTTATATTGTGCAAAGGCTGCAATAAGACTTTGGTCTAATCAAAATGTTTGTTGGAAAATATTTAAAATATTAGAAATAAATACTATAATTATTTTAAAGTTAAACATTTTATTTTACATTGGTCAATACTGAACTAATAGTGACCAACTGGCAAATTGATTACTATAATCCTACCAAGCAAGTTTCAAAACTTGACTCTCAACAAGATTGCATATAGAAAGTCCTAGCATGATACATAAAAATCATAATATAAAAGCTATGATTTGATATCAATCATCAAACACTGCCAGAGGAGGAGATCAATATCTTCAACTCCCATGACATTATATTGTATCTTTGTCATTACTTTATGTAAGCCAATTTTCCATATCTCTAGGCATGAAACTGTAATAATGAATTGATTAGTAATGTTTAAAATATTTATAAATGACAAATCAATTTCTCTAGTCCTACCTTGGTGAGTGTCTTGCATTGGAAATTTTATTATCATAGCCAATTCTATTCATGCCTATTGTTATCTTATGAGAACTTCCAATTTTAGTCTAGGCTTTATTCTTCCAAGTGTATGGCTTGTTTCTGATTTCTTTCATCTAGTTTCATTAGTATTTCTCTAGAATCATCAACATTATTCTCAATTGTTGCCTAAGATGGAAGTATCTGTAACCAAGCATATCCCTACACAGGTGTCGGTGGGAGAGGAAGAGGAAGAGGGGATGGAAGGTTTTCTCTTAAGGATCAGAAACAACTATATCAAAGAGAAAACAAGTCGGGATTTTTTAATTCGTTTCGTTTTCCTTAATGGGATTCTCTTTATACACAAGGTAAGCATTGTTTCAAGTGAGTTTTGGCATTGTATTTGGTGTTTTACTAGTTTAGAGATGTCCCTTATTTATAAATTTTGAATATTTTTTATTTTCAATCTCAAGAAATTTGATGAAGTTTGTTCTTCTACTATAAATGAATTTGAGGATCTTATCACACCTGGACTTATTTTAGAGATGGAATTGGTTTAGATAAATTAGTCAATGGTTCGAGGCTTTCAATGGACTTGTATTTCTTCAAATTGTGTCAATGTTAATATTCACAGATCATAATATTTGTGACACTGAAAACATAAATTTGTTTTATGCTGAAATTTTGTAGAGCTCTGTTGTGCTTTAGAATGTTTTTACTGTTGCTTTTGACTTAGCATGCACATAATTAGCAAATGTGAGAAAAACAGAGGATGTTTCCTCTAGTCCATTTTCTCCGGCAACACTAGCTTTTATGTAATGGTTGGCCTACAAACTAGATATTGTAGCTACTAGCATGTAATGATGTTAAAAAGAAGCAAGCAATAGCAAGATCAACTTTTAGGATACTTCCTGTCATTTTACTTAAGAAACTTTTGGTACTTGAATATCTTCACCAAGTTTACGATTTAAGTAGGGTGAAAGGTGAGATTACATTCACTACTCTTAAGAGGTATAATGAGGAGGAAGCGAGAGGGGGAATTTCATTGTGGGAGGATTTTGAAGTAAGGAGATTTATGCCATTGGCGCCAACACAACTTGCTTAGATTTTTCCAAGCGACATTTTTACAGTGGATTTTCTAGAAAGAAAGAAAAGAACGTTAAGGTTCAAGGATTCTGGCAGTTGCAAATGCTATTGCAAATTCAATAGAAGATAGAAGGTATGGAATATATTTTGATGTAGACTTGATGAAGTTTTGTATTGTTGGAGATGTTCCTCAATGCAAGATTGAAGACCAATTGGAAGTTTTCAAGCTTACTTGGAAAATATAATTCCTACTTGTCTCAGTTGTGATTCTTTTTATGTAAAGGAGTATGTTCCTATTTCTTAGGAGTTGTTTAGATCTAGATGTTTCTTAGATTGGTGCATGGTTGAGAGACGTGATTGTGTGTCCAAATTAGTCTACCTATCTTGAGACAACATTACATGTATTTATATGTAACATTATTTGATTAATTGCGTGAGTGATCCGTTTTTCAATTGAAATACCAAATTGAAAAACTGATCATTTGCATAATTAATCAAATAATGTTACATATAAATACATGTAGTGTTGTCTCAAGATAGGTAGACTAACTTGGACACACAATCACTTGGTTGAAAGAATATCCCAACCACACACCAATCTAGGAAACATCTAGATCTAAACAACTCCTAAATAATATGAACAAACTCCTTGACATAGAAAGAATCACAACTAAGACAAGTAGGAATTATGTTTTCCAAGTCGCCCTCTTAATGACTACTTGTCTCAATCTCAATCTGCAAAGTCTACTTGTGGTCCTGGTGTTTACAAACATGATAAAAAAAATATGTTGACGTCAATATAAATGAACAACCATCTACCAGAATGCATGCGTACCAATTGCCACAACTGTCAGTCTACTAGGATGTCCTTCGTGTACATGGTTCAGTCAACCATTATCTGCATACATGTACCTATACCTAAAAATCCACCTCCATGATCATCATCATGGGTTTTCTCAGATTACCCATAACCATGCTTTGGGTTTTATCGGCTTACCCTAAACCATGCCAAGGGTTTTGTCGATTGACCCTAAACCATGCCTACATGAATCCCTGTCCACTTCACTCTCACACATGATTTCTGGCTTACCACAAATCTGCACTGCAATGTGGTTTCTAGTTTACCACGAACCTGCACTTCCAAAGTGGTTTTAAGATTACCATGAACTTTATGGGGGTAGACATGTCTCATCAGGTTTACATTACACACTCCAACTCATGGAGTTACTAGGTACATACTTTACGAAGACCACTACAAAACACCATATACTTGCTTATAGTTAAGATGTGTGACTCATAATACAACATGCTAGTGAGTCTACCCCACAAACTCACACTAACTCGTCACTTTGTTGTCCATCATCCATTAATCTTCAATGTTATTCCAACTACTATTTGTTGATGTCTTTTTCATTGTCATCTTTTTATTATATTTGATAGTCAATAACTCCTACAAACAAGCTATTGTTGGAATGGCCAATTCTGACATAGAATCAAAATTGTGACAATAATTGGCCAGACTAAATGCCACAACAATATGCATCTAATTCATCCCATTCTTTCCTGACTTGACATTTTTTTTAGACATTGAAATCAAATTGGAATTCAAAAACACTTCGACACTAGCACAGTAGTCATTCAATAGCTCCAATTCAGCATAATCAGTTAGATATGCATTGGCTTCTTTCACAATTGTTGGAGTTAATGCTTACATCCTATATTTGAGATGGTTGTTGAGAAATTCTCTCAGCCTCTCCTTCTAAGTTAGGAATAAATTAGATCTAAGAAACTCTATATATTAGAGTAATCTCTGAATGTAAAGTGTATGTGTGTTTACGCATACACCTTTGTGTGAAATGTATGAATGATTTCAACCATTCTTTAACATGGTATTAGAGTGCTAGGTTCTCTCGTTGAGGTTGTTATGTGACAGATTGTTATGGCATGGAGGTTGTGAGGTGATTAAGGAAAACGTGTTGCATTGGAACCAGATTGATATCCATTGAGAGTTATAGATTGGAGAGAGTCGTTGCGCTGGGGTGAAGTGACTACAAGAAGGGTTCATAATGCATCTCAATTAAAATCTATAAATATGTGGAATTAAAATTCTTTGAATGAGGGCATGTTTATTGTGATGAGGAGAGATGGAAGGGCTAAATGTATGACATATTTTTTGTTAGAGGAGGCATTGGCTACACGGCAAGGTGTGTTGTATTCACAAGCGATGAAGTGTAAGTTGATCGAAGATGCAAAGTTTATTTGATATTAAGTTTGTGTGCTACCCTGCTTTAAGTCAAGTTGTTGTTCATTCAACGCATTCCCGTGAATTCTATTTTGTTCCAATTTCTAGGTCTATCCAAGGATAAAGGCACTATCATGCATGTCGTCGCTTGAGTTAGATTAGGCATGTGGCGCATCTGTTGTTAGAGGAGGAGCTCACTGTAAGGGAAAGTGGTGTGAGATTTTCACAAAACAGTGGAAGCATTTTTAATTGTAGAAAGGTACATCAATGTTGAAGTTTAGAAAGGTATTTCGTTTTCTTCTTTCATCATGGAGTTTATGGTTTTAGAAAAATTCAGTGATGCAAATTTCCCTTCATGGAAAGTAAAAATTAAAATGCAATTAATGAAGAAAAATTTGTGGGGTATAGTGAATGGTTTAGAAATAGCTCCTACAGATGCTAAACAATGAATTGAATAGCAAAATAGAGATGACAAAGCTAAGTCCATTATTGGGTTTGCTCTTTCAAATTCGCAATTACATCTTGTAGATCTCACTAAACCATCTAAGGAAATATGGGAACATTTGACCCAGTGACTTGGTGTAAAAGCTACAAATGCAAAATTTTCCATAAAATTGCAATTATTTAGACTAAAAATGAATGAAGAGACATCTATCTCCACTCATGTAAACAATTTAATGTCTCTTATAATACAATTAGCTAAAGCAGGTGCCAAGGTAGAGGATGAAGATGCTAAAGAAATATTACTAAATAGTCTTCCTTCAAGTTATAGTAATGTTGTCTTCACTTTGAGTCAAATGTCTTCACAAAAATTGCATGAGACAATTGCAGCGCTTCTCACAGAAGAAAAGAGACTAAAACCAAAGGATACAGAAGAGAACTCTCCAATAGAAAATGCATTGTTTACAAAGACAAGGATGAAAAAGAAAAATGCAAACAAAATTGAAATTGAATGCTACTATTGCAGGAAAATTGGGCATACAACATGGAATTGCAGAAGTCATACCAGTGATCTATTAAAAGGGAAAGAATCAACAAATATAGCCACGGATGAATATCTATTGAATTCTGATGATGAATTTGAACCTCTTAAACTTTTCTAGAACTCCTCAGTGAAAAGGCTCAACATGGATGGTTGTCTAGATAGTACGACAGTTGTGGATCTAGGGAAGGATCCCTTATTCATTGAAGACATGGAAGTGGTCTTCTAATGAGGTTATGCAACGGCTTGGGGCGCTATCTGGTAATTGACTTCGGGAGGTCCTTGATTTGGAAGTCGAACTCAGGAATCCATCTTGCCGACTACAACTTTACGAGGGTTATAAGGCAACTTGATGGAGTCTACACTGATAAGTTGTAAACCAGTTAAAGAATGACCAAGAATTTTGTTGTTTATGGATGATTTCAATAAATTTATGTAATGTAAACATTAAGAAAGGATATTTGAGAAGCTGATGTGAGATGGTTGAGAAATTCTCTTAACTTCTTTTTCTAAATTAAATTAGAAATAAATTAGATCCAAGAAACTTGATATATTAGAGTAAGTAATCTCTAAATGTAAAATGTATGTTTACTCATACACCTTTGTGATGTGTGAAATATATGAATGATTTCAACCAAGTTCCAGGTCCCTTCACCCAACATACAGGTCCTACAGTGTCCAAAATCAAATCTCAAGGTCACGGCTTCAAACCGCTGAAACCACGAAGCAGAACCCAAACCGGAAACAATCGGATTCAAATGGTGTGCTTCTCCACACACAGTAAACGACGAGTTTTCACAACATTCAACTCGCACCCCTCGCTATCAGCCTGTTCAGGATTGCAAGAAAGGGTACGGATAGCGTGCCAATGAACGCCGCCAAGAGAAATTCTCCGTTTCCTGGGCTTACTGGAGCGCGCAATGAACTTCTAGTCACAAACAAACGTCAGAAAGTTCTGTTGTCGTGCTTGACTGCGTTTTATTGCTCGTTTCAAGCGCTGGGCGGATGTAATATTACCTGGATATAAGGGAGAGAGAGGAGAATCTTTGTCCACAAGATCGACTCTGAATCCAACAGGACGTCTGTGAGGTAGTCTGACACCACCCACTTCAGGTGCTGATAAACTCGCTACAACCCTCTATCAATATGTATCTGGATCATATTTGAAAGCATCTTCACAACTCTGTTGAAATCTAATTTCAATTGTGCACCTCAAAACCACCGCAGCAAAACCACAAACCACCTTGATGCGTATCGGACCGCTTTTGTGTGAAGGCAGTTTTCATACACAAGAGCCCGATACAATATGGTGTTGACGCGTGGCTCTCCCCATACGTCATCATCTCTGACATATCGGGACGTAAAGTTCAACATAAAAGTGGCTCCCGATATCTCCGTCCGCCGTCCGATCTGCTCCATCAATCTCCGCCATCGATTGTCTCAACCTGCATACGGCCAACATTAAAAGCTTGGCGTGGAGTAAAATTAAGTTTTATTTTGACCATACTGGCATTAAAGAATTGTCATATGCGTAGGTGGATTTTTAATTTTTTGTTTACGGCATGTATGGCGTGGATTAAAAATAGGCATGGGCATATGTAAATGTTCTTAAAATTTTAATGTTTTTTTTACAGGAGTATGGTCATGTACGCAAGGTAATTATTTTTGGTGTTGTGGTTGCATACACATAGTATGTTTATGTTTTTTTTGTTGACCATTCAGTAATTGAAAAAAAATGAAAAACGCACAGCGGTGCGAAGAAGTGAAGAGGTGAATGAAGAAAACCAAGGGGGAGCTTGTATCAGAAAAACCATGAATTGTTTCACACAGCAGTGAAAAGGGAACAGTAAGTTTTGGTGAATTTGTAGTTTTTCACACAGCAGTGTGTTGATCATTTTATTTCTTTTACAGCAGTAAATCCTTGTAATCTTTGTTTTCACACAACAGTGAATGTAAATGAAATTTTTACACACAGTGGTGTAAAATTTCAAAGGAGACAGAGTAATTTTGTTGAAATGTTTGTGAGAATAATGCGAAATAGAATTAGTTGTGAGTGGTTGAACAGAATTAGTTGTAAGTGGTTGAACAGAATTAGTTGTGAGTGGTTAGGAATTGGTTGCACATATTCAGGAAATTTAGTTAGTGAGTTTCCTATATAAGTGTGATGTAATTGAGCAAATAAATTAATGAAGTTGTGTGAGCTTTGTCTCACGTTTGCTGGTGTTTCTACCTGTGTCTTTGTTATAGTTTTTTGTTGTAATTTGTAATTTGGTATGCAAGAAATCCAAATGACAGACGATCTACCTCTGGCTATGCATTTCATATTGGATCAGGGGTCGTATCTTGGAGTAGTAAGAAACAGCCAATTGTTTCTTTATCATCAACAGAATCATAGTACAAAGCTTTGACCAATGCCACCTGTGAAGCTATTTGGTTGCGGAGAATTCTTGCAGATCTTGAAGAAGCGCAAAGTGGTGCAACATGTATCAATTGTGATAATCAGAGTGCTATCAAATTAGCACATAATCCAGTTTACCATGCTAGCAAACAAAACACGTTGAGTTACCGGTACCACTTTGTACGTGAGAAAATTTGAGTCAAAATGAAATTGGATTGATATTTTGTAACACCAAGGATAATGTGGCTGATACTATTTAACTAAAACCTTGGTAATCAATTGAAGTTTTTAGAAGTCAGTTAGGTATTGTAGAAAATCCATTTCTCCATTAAGGGAGGATGTGAGAATAATGCAGAAATAGAATTAGTTGTGAATTGGTTGAACAGAATTAGTTGTGAGTGGTTAGGAATTGGTTGCCAGAATTAGTTGTGAGTGGTTAGGAATTGGTTGCCAGAATTAGTTGTGAGTTTCCTATATAAGTGTGATGTAATTGAGTAAATGAATTAAGGAAGTGGTGTGAGCTTTGTCTCACTTTTGTTGATCTTCTGTCTGTGTATTTGTCTGTGTATTTGTTTTAATTTTCACTAGTTTATCTCGTCATTAATACGCAGAGGCAGTGTATGCTTACTGTGAGATAATGTATCTATTTCAATCTAAGGTTTGTATATACCGCCTTTAATGTATCTATTTCAATCTAAGGTTTGTATATACCGCCTTTAGTATGTAGGGCTCAATAGATTTATAAATATTAGTTGCCAAAAGTAAAATATCATTACCAAATTAGCATTTTGAAAAAATATAATGGAATTTGAAAATAAAGAAAGTTAAATACTTTTATATCATAAAATTTTATTAGGTTTATAATTTTGAAATGATATAATTATTATATTTAAAAAATTAAGATTTTTTATATTTTAATGTAATTAATAACAATTTCATTAAAATAAAATTATCTTCAACGAATTTCAACTCAATCAAATATATAATTTTTCTTTATTTAAATTACTTTAAAAAAAAACACTTTTTCTTATCCTTTTAATTATCCTACAAATATATTTTCTAATTTTTTTCATAACTACTAGTTTTATTTACAAATATAAATACTGAACCTTTATAATAATTTAATAATATATATACCAAATATATGCATGAAATTTTTTCATAACTACTAGTTTTATTTGCACATATAAATACTGAACCTCTATAATAATTTAATAATATATATACCAAATATATGCATTCATGCGCTCTCTCCCTCTATATGTTTGTTAGCATTAAAATATATTCCTTCCTTTGGTTCTAAACATTTTATAATAATACACATACTATATATACACGATGTACTGCTCTATTTCCTCCCACGATCAAGTACCACGTCCCAAAATCCGCCAATAAATTTGGACTCTATCGCCTTGTATCAATTTGCTCTGCCCTGCAGCCTAATATCAGACGAATAATCTTGCAAACAGTCCTGAAACCCTGTAACGCATAACTCGCTTTGCCATCGTGTTGCCTTTTTAATAAGCCGGACAGCTTTAGCCGCCTCTCTCTAGCTATCCATCCATCTGGTTGTATTGGTAGACAAGCAAACCAGGAACACACAAACAACACCAGTCAACATGACGGAAGCATTCCTTCAAAATTACCGATTGCAAATGCATGAGAAGGTGATAGGCAGAGACAGGTTCGGGGTGATCAGGAAATGCCTCAACAAGCGAAGTGGTCAACAGGTCGCCTGCAAGACCATAACAAAAGCAGATCTGCAAGATTCCAACGACGGAGAATGCCTCAACAACGAAAACAGGATTATGCAGTATCTCTCAGGGCACCCCACTGTGGTTTCACTTCATGACGTTTATGAGGATGATGAGTATCTGCATCTGGTAATGGAGATGTGCTCAGGGGGAGATCTATTCGACAGAATCGTTAGCAGGAATAATACAGTACCATTTTCCGAAGAGGAGGCAGCCACCATCCTGCAAAAGCTCATGGAGGCCATCAGTTACTGCCACTCCATGGGAATCGCCCACAGAGATATAAAGCCTGATAACATTCTCTTGGTTGATAATTCAAATTTCCTCGATCAAATCAAGCTCGCAGACTTTGGACAGGCCTCCTTCTTCTCTCCAGGTACGTTTATTATGTTTTTGCCCCTTTCCTTGTCATACAAGTCCATGAAATTGTTGGGTATGGATCGATGAACCCCACGGTTGAAATTCTCACATTAATGAATGCAGGGCAAGGATCAATGCAAGGAATTGTGGGTACTCCGTATTACGTAGCACCGGAGGTGTTGGGAGGGAAGGATTACGGTGAGAAAGTTGATGTGTGGAGCGCAGGGGTGATCCTGTACATAATGGTGAGTGGAGTTGCCCCTTTTCCGGGAGAAACACCACAGGATATATTTGAGGCAGTCCTGTATGGGCGCCTTCGTTTCCCAACTGATCGGTGGCTGTCAATATCTCAGTCTGCCAAGGACTTGATACGCCGGATGCTATCCAGAGACGTCACCAAGAGACTCAGCGCAGACCAAGTGCTAGGTATTCCCTCTTTTCTACCATTAGTAGTGAATATTGCAGCTTGCGCCTGTTGGGTTCTGTAAGATCCATGGAATATTGATTATAGATATTTGTTTTGCTGCAGACCATCCATGGGTCACCACTCATTCCCTGCGCAGTACCGGACTGTAGAAGCTGAAATACTGAATTGCTTGCAGCAAACGATGAGATGTCGCGTTGTAAAGCCTGTTGGAGAGACTCAGGTTTGATGCTTGCCATATCCCCTACGGGTGTGTTTTCCACCTGAGTCCTTACAACGGGCATGGTCACGTTGCTGTTAAAATTAGTGCGATGCTGAAGAACCCATTTGGTCTTTTGGATTGGGTTAATGATCCAAATCATCTGTAAGGGTTTTCTGTATGTGGAACGCAACGTCTGATATAGAAACCCTGGGTGCAATTGAATGTGGAGTTCCGTTGAGATTGAAAAATGGGAATTGTTGCTATGTGCGGTGAGGAAATGGGGTACCGTTGGAGCGGGTCCCTGGATAATCGGTGAAATCACGGGTGCATAGTGCTTGATATACTAAGATTGCAAATATGTCAACGACAATACAGAAAGAAATTTTGTGTTTTTTTTTTTTTCTTTTGAACTCGTGGTTAAATTTCCAATTTCATGAGTCAGAAATGTCTTTGTCCATCCAAAAAAACAAAATTCTTAGCCCTAAAAAAAATTTGAAAATGACACAAAACCGAAAGATGAGACCTAAATTAAATAGTGTCTACATAAAATTAATAATAAGATACTCTTGAACACAACATCGTGCTGGATATTTGTCACCAATGTTCAAATATGTACCTTCATCATTAGTTGTAGAGCTAAACGATGTCTTTACATTTCTCTAATATAATATCACTGAGAACAATGAACAGGCCCAATATAGAACCACATATTGTCCAATATGATATGGTAAATACCTGTGCTCTACTATATTTAGACAGGTATGCACACCGGACTGGATTGGGACATTATTGTACGAAGGATATACTACATGCACTGATAACTTTACTGCTGTTATCTTGGATATATTGATATGAAAAAGATGTAGACATAAGATATGAAAAAGATGTAGATATAACTTATGAATGAATATAGTGTTTTTTTTTCTTCTAACCAATAAAAAAATATGATTGATGCATCACAATGGTAGTCACAATGTAATTTATGTGAATGTTTAATTATGTAATTTTTTCAGTGAGGAATTATGTTAATAGTTTTGTTATTTGGAGTTTTGGTGTTTGGAATAGATTTGCAGGTAGTTCCACTTGTGTTCAAATTTTTGGAAGTATCACTCATACACCCTTAGTGTAAGAGGATATAAGCAATATGAAAGCAAATACCATCACCAACTCCAATCTCTGAAATTTTAGTGTTTGGAATAGATTTGGAAATAATCCCACAAGTGTTTGGAATCCATTTACAAGTAATCCCATAAGTATTATGCATATTTCCATTTTAAAATTGATTTTCTCAATTTTATTTTATTTATGTGAAAAATTACACCTATAAATAAGTATAGGTTAGAGATTTAATTTCTAAAAATATGCATAAAATATGGGAACATTAACAATTTAAAAAATTAATTTGAAACCTTTAATTAAAATAAATTAGTTGACATTATCATTCCCTTTTACCTGAGGTTCAAAGAATGTAATAGGTATTAAACCTTTCATAAATAACTAAATAAAATAGCTAGCATGGCATTCTGACTTCCAGTCTTTTCTCGAGATGAGCTTTCAGTTCTTATGAAAAAATTGCAATTTAAAGATTTTCGTTCCATTAAGAAAGACAATTTATCTTTTAAGTTTTCTGTGAATGGATTCGATTCCTGATAGCAGGTGAGAATCCTTGGCGATTTCAATAAATAAAACCCTATGTTTTCAGGGGAAAAGAATGGCAGATTGGAAGGTTTTGTGCGTAAGCATATTCTTTGTATGCCATTGGGAGGTTAGTACTCTTCTGTTCTCTCCGTAAGTTACTTTGATTATATGGACGTTTGAACTGCGTCTTATCTTTTCTGAACCGATTAAAACAGGGAGGCCCTCCTCTGAATGAACTGAAGGAATACAAGTTAATTGTATTTGTTGGTGTACATGTATTTAGACTAGTTGTGTTGGTGTAGATGCATCTAGATTAGCTCCAGTTAACTTATTGCTTTCATGTGGCACATGTACACATTAACATAAGATAAAGCACACTTAGCTTTAGTTAGCTTTAGTTATTGCATGTACAACTAAGCTTAACTTAGTTGCTTTTATGTATTTATTCTAAAACTAATATTGTAGAATTAATTTTCATTATTTTCTCAATTCTTGCTCGCTTCCTTTCTTCTCTTGCAAGCTTGTTTATTGTTTTGCAGATCTAGATCTATGGATCTCAAAAATCTTACATGGTATCTGAGCATTGGGATTTGGAATCAGTGCACAAGCAATTTTATTTGCAGGTTCAGAAGATTGAAGCAACAACAAAGAATGGAGTCTAAATTGGAGTTTCCACAATCG
>APFE030873424.1:65406-85149 GCA_000404065.3 Pinus taeda
GGACGAGGCCTTCGGCATCCTATGTTTATCTATTTCTCCGGAACTGCTATTTCATGTTGAATCATGTTCAACTCCAAATGAAGTATGGAAAATTTTGGAAGGATTGTTTGGAAAACGGGATGAAATGCAAGGTCACATTCTCGAAAATGAGTTAAACTCATTAGATCCGAGAAACTTTGAGAACATTCGAGATTTTTTCACAAGGTATAAAGCCTTGTTGGTTCAGCTGAAAGGATGCGGGATCGACAAATCCAAGCAAGAAAATCAGTTGATTCTTTCCATTTTATCAAAACTTGGTCCAGAGTATGCAGTATTCGTCTCTACATTCCACACTATCAGATCTACAACTGGTGCAGCTTGGAAGATGCCCTCACTGGATTCTTTTATTCAGTCTTTGATGCATGAGCAAGATAAGCTCATCAAAATGGGCACACTTAAAAATTCCAAAGCGCATGCACTTACTGTGCATGCAAAAGGAAAGGAAAATTCCAAAGACCATCAGAAAGGAAAAGGGAAGAAGGATCGTGATCCACGAAAGGGAGGACATCCCAAACCCCCTGATGGATCATTTGGCTCAAAGGAAAGGAAAGGAACGAAAGGGCAATCAATGTGCAATTATTGCCACCGTGGTTTTCATCCTGAATCTGCATGCATGAAGAATATTATAGATCTTATGGCGCAGACACTCCAGCAACACAATCTTGGAGACCACATTCCTGAGAATGCTAAGAAGAAGTCTGGAGAAAAAGCACCAGATCCAAGAGGTAACGGGCATGCTTTGATTGCTCTTCATTCTGCACCACAAGAATGGATCATCGATTCAGGAGCTTCACATCATATGGCTTCTTCAAAGGAATCCTTTTCTTCTCTACATGCATACTCAGGTCCTCCCATTCGCATGGGGGATAATTCTGCAGTTGCAGCAACTGGACAAGGAAGAGTGCAATTCGAAGATGGAAGTTTTGAAAATGTCTTGCATATTCCAACGCTTTCTGTGAATCTTCTCTCAATGTATCAGATGACACACACAGGCAACGGAAGGAAAGTGGAATTTACCCCAGATTCCGTGAGCATTTATGACATGAAAACCAATTTCAAGATTGCATCTCGCAAAGTAAATGATCAATCTCGTTTGTATACATTTTCTGATTTTGTTCCTCAATCAGATTCTATTTTGCTACTTACGCATGCAAATGAAGAAAGTAGGATTTGGCATGAGAGATTGGGCAGATGCTACAGTCCCATGAAGGATGAGAGCTCCAGTAATTCAAGCAAGCAGGAATCTGCTTGAACAGCGGTCTGCAGAAAGACGGCGATGGCAGGTGATTCGACGGGAAGAGACAACGAGGAGGCCGGGAGTGTGATCGAGGACGACTCGAACTCATTACCTGCACTTGCGGGCAACTCAGTCTGCTCTAATTTTTCTTCTTTTGCGGGTCAGACAGGACTGGAAAGAATGGGGAGTGGAATCAGCACCGTCTCCTCCGAGAACACCAATATTCCATCGGTGCAGAGTCAGGAGAATTCGTGCAAGAAGTTGTCGTCGTCACAGTACAAGGGTGTAGTGCCGCAGCCCAACGGGCGGTGGGGCGCGCAAATATATGAGAAGCACCAGCGCGTCTGGCTAGGGACCTTCAACCACGAAGACGACGCCGCCAGGGCCTATGACAGGGCTGCCATAAAGTTTCGAGGCCCCGACACCATCACCAATTTCAACTTTGCCGACATCCATCCAGAGACGGTGTTTCTGTGCGGGCACTCCAAGTACGCGATCATTGACATGCTTAGAAAGCACACCTACGACGAAGAATTGGACCAAAATAAGAACACTTCCCACATAGATCCTAAGGTTGCGTGCTCGAATCCCTTGGAGCCCCATGAACATCTGTTCGACAAGACCTTGACGCCCAGTGACATCGGTAAGCTGAACCGCCTTGTCATCCTAAAGCAGCACGCCGAGAAATATTTCCCACTCTACGTGGTCTCAGCTGGGAGCAAGGGTAAAGGGGTGCTGCTAAGTTTCGAGGACGTCACCGACGGTTCCGCTATTCTTACTGGAACAACAACCAGAGTTACGTGCTCACCAAGCGCTGGAGCCGCTACGTCAAAGAAAAACGCCTCCAAGCCGGCGACATCGTTACCTTCGAGCGGAGCACCAGTTCGCGCCACCTCTTCATTACCTTTCGCTGTCGCCCATGCAGTTTCCTGGCTCCGGTCACCTAGCCGCCGGTTCCCAACCGTTGTCCGCAGTCCGTTGACCCTTTCGTCGTTGCCGCGTATCCGCACTAGGCGCAGGTTTTTTATGCGGCGCCGCCGGTAATCAAAGCCGTTGCCCAACGTTCGATTCCGGGCCGCACCTGCCACGATTTTCTCTACTTTTGCATTATATTTTGAGGGGGGGTTTTCTTCCCACTGGGTTTTCCCTCTTTCCTACTTTTTTGTGCATTGTATATGGGTACCTAAAATGGCCGTGTTGCTGGGACTCATTCATTTTGCATCACACTCACCTAAGTTATGCTTAAGGGGGGGTGTTGGTGTACATGCACTTAGACTAGCTGTGTTGGTGTACATGCACCTAGATTAGCTCCAGTTAACTTATTGCTTGCATGTGGCACATGTACACATTAACATAAGATAAAGCACACTTAGCTTTAGTTAGCTTTAGTTATTGCATGTACAACTAAGATTAACTTAGTTGCTTTTATGTATTTATTCTAAAACTAATATTGTAGAATTAATTTTCATTCTTTTCTCAATTCTTGCTCGCTTCCTTCCTTCTCTTGCAAGCTTGTTTATTGTTTTGCAGATCTAGATCTGTGGATCTCAAAAATCTTACATTATTGACATGCATGAGTGGTGCGAAGCTTCGTGCCATTGGGCTGCATGCAGGGCATTTCCAGACAAGATTCTGAACCAGAGACAATTGTGCCTATTGCAAATTTCTCCACTAAGCAAACTATAGTTGCAGTCTCAGGTAATCTTCTGGAAATGGCACATGAAATGAGTTGTCCGCTGGCTCGGAAGTTTGGGTTAAGTGTTGAAATATTAATTTCAACTTGCCGTGCAGCAGCGTTAAAACGACGACTATAAAAACCATTCGCGAAAACCATTAAAGCTCATCAGACCGCTTTTGTTGTGAAGGTGGTTTTCGTACAAACGCGTCCGATGCAATAAAATTTTGCCACGCGCCCAATTGTACTTTCACCAAAACAGCTTTCCATCGGGACGTAAAGTTCGGTTGAAAAGGGTCTCCCGATATTGTTTTGAACCGTCTGATTGAGTTCATCGTTATCCACCGTCGATTGCAATGAAGCTGCCAGCGAATGAATTTGACGTGCCATAAAAATTTTGTGTTAACCGCCAGTAAAACATAAAGTCAACTTAAATGTGTTAGTAGAGTATTGGTAAAAGTTTTTAATTTTAATGTTTACGGAAGTACGGCAAATTTAAAATAGGTATGGGCATAGCATATAGTTTTTAACTATATTGTTTTAAATTCACGGGTGTAAGTTTTTGTTTTACTGAACAAGTAAAACTCATTGTAATGTTTTTTTTGGTTAATTGTATTTTGGAATGAAACGCACAGCAGTGCGAAGTAGTGAATATAGAAAAACAGGGGAAGCAATGTGAAGGTGAAAAACACACAACAGTTTGAATGTAAAAGTGGACTTATGTAATGGAATGAAAAATGCATAGCATTGCGAGGTAAAAATATTTGCAGCAGAGCATATGTAAGGAATTTCTTTTACCGCAGTAAATCCATGTAATTTTTGTTTTCACACAACAGTGAATGAAAAAGAAATTTTTACACACAGTGGTGTAACATTTCAAAGGAGACAGAGTAATTTTGTTAAAATGTTTTGGTGAATCCCTCTAAGTAAAAGAGGATGAATCTTGTATCAGGAATTTTATTTTTAATGAATACAAAGCTTTTTATGGGTGTGTAATACTCTATTCTCAGAAATTTTTAAAGCTTCCCTGTGCTAAGATCCTGGAGAAAAACAGAGCATTGTCTCTGTGTGCAGTTTGTTTGTTTTTTTTGGGATTTTACTAGAAAAATCTCCAACAGTGGTATCAGAGCAAATCCAGGCTCTTTGAAGGTGTCAAAGAAGCTGAAGGGAGGAGTTTTTTGTTGCAGCAGTAAATCTTCTCCAGCAAAGTGAAGACTCGGTGAAGAGGATCCAAGTATTTCTCAAATTAGTTTCTTGTGTTACTGCTGAAGAAACAATGAGTATTCTTAAAAAAAGAAACACAGTAAGTTATTTGAATCATAGTTAAAGAGTGCTAGAATGGCCAGCACCAGCATGGGTATATTTAATCCTTAATTCCCACAGTTCAATGGGAAAAACTATGACTATTGGGCAATAACCATGAGAGCCATGTTTGCTTGTCAAGATTTATGGGAGTCAGTTGAAGATGGTTTTGAAGAACCAGCAGATGAAAATGAACTTAATAGGTTAACTCAGGCAAAGAAAGATCTATTGAAGAGCAATAGGAAAAAGGATTCAAAATCCCGTGTATTTTTGTATCAAGCAGTAGACCAGAGTGTGTTTCGAAGGATAGCAGCAGCTAAGACATCCAAAGAAGCATGGCAAACCCTCAAGACAGCCTATCAAGGCATGGAGAAAGTGAAAACAGCAAAACTACAGTTGCTGAGGAGAGATTTTGAAAATCTTTGCATGAAGGAGTTAGATAACATTGACTCATTCTTCATACATGTGATTGGTTTGGTCACACAGATGAGGACTCATGGAGAAGTTCTTGAAGAAAGGAGGATTGTGGAGAAACTTTTGAGGGTCCTACCCTCAAAGTTTGATGTGATTGTCACCAACATAGAAGAGACAAAGGATCTCTCAAAATTTTCAGTTGGTGAACTTCATGCATCACTGATAACACATGAGCAGAGGTTGAGTAGAAATGAAAGCTCATCTCTAGAACAAGCCTTCAAGACCCAGATGTCTTTTGGAAGAGGAAGAGGTCAAGGCAGAGGAAACAAGAGAGGAAGAGGCAGAAGCCAAAATAGAAGTGGAAGGAACAGTCCAGCGAATGCTCAAGGAAGAGGCAACAATCCAAATCAGAACCAAGGCCAAGGAAGCAGCCAACAAAGAAGACAACAACATGCTCAAGGACAAAGGTATGATAAATCCAATGTCCAATGTTATTATTGCAAAAAATATGGGCACTATGCCAATGATTGTAGGAAGAAGCAGCATGATATGAGTAATAGACCAAATGCAAATGTCACTAGAGAAAACATCAGTCAAGATAATGTGTTGTTAGTTTGTAACATGGCTGAAACAAATAGTGAAGACATATGGTTTTTAGACGCAGGTTGTAGCAACCATATGATAGGAAACATAGCTTTGTTTTCTGCTTTAGATCAAAATGTGAAATCAGAAGTCACACTTGGGGCTGATAGCAAAATTTTTGTTATAGGAAAATGAGATGTCAAAATATTTACAAGGAAGGGTGAAAAGAAAACCATAGCAAATGTCTACTATGTCCTTGGAATGAGATGTAACCTTTTGAGTATTTGACAGCTTGTCCATAAGGGTTACAATGTTTATTTTGTGAATGATGTATGCACCATCATGGATAGAGCACCCAACAAAAGATGTATCGCTGAAGTAAAGATGACAAAGAACAGAATGTTCCCTCTTAGAATTAGAGCAGATTTGAAAAACAAAGAAGTTATTGCAGCAGTTACCCAAGAGGCTTACCAAAGCGTGCCAAAGGATGAAAATTGGTTGTGGCACTTGAGATTTGGACATCTCAATTTTGGAGGTCTTAATTTGTTGAGTAGAAAAGGAATGGTAAGAGGATTACCATTGATAGAGAAACTAGATAGCCTTTGTGAAGGTTGCATCTTGGGGAAGCAACACAGAGAAAGTTTTCCTTCAGGGAAAAGCATAAGGGAAAAGACACCATTAGAGATTGTCCACTCATATGTATGTGGACCGATGCAAACCCAATCACTAGCAGGCAGCCAATATTTTCTAACATTCATTGATGATTTCACTAGAAAAACTTGGGCATATTTCCTTAAAAACAAAAGTGAAGTGTTTGAAAAATTCTGAAATTTCAAAGCACTTGTTGAAAACCAAAGTGGGCTGCATATCAAAGTATTAAAAACTGACAAAGGAGGTGAGTATATCTCCAAAGAATTTCTACGATTTTGTAGAGAAAATGGAATTCACAAGCAATTTACAGCAAAGTACACCCCATAGCAAAATGGAGTTACTGAAAGGAAGAACAGGACCATCATGGATATGGCGAGGAGCATGTTGAAGGAAAAGCATTTGCCAAATGACTATTGGGCTAAAGCTGTAAATTGTGCAACATATATTTTGAACAGGTGCCCTACAAAAGCAGTGATGAACAGAGTGCCGGAAGAAGCATGGAGTGGGAGAAAGCAAGGAGTCACCCACATGAGAGTTTTTGGATGTGTGGCTTATGCACACATTCCAGATTAGCTAAGGAGGAAGTTGGACAGCAAATGGGAGAAATGTATTTTCATTGGATACAGTGAGGAATCCAAAGCATACAGGTTGTATATCCCATCTACCAAGAATTTTTTATGAGCAGAGATGTTCAATTCATTGAGGAGGAAGCTTGGGATGGAAGCATAGAGAAAACAGTGAATGTTAAAAACTGTTTGTCTCATGATGAAGATGATGAG
This sequence comes from Pinus taeda, assembly GCA_000404065.3. Classification (NCBI taxonomy): domain Eukaryota; kingdom Viridiplantae; phylum Streptophyta; class Pinopsida; order Pinales; family Pinaceae; genus Pinus; species Pinus taeda. Next base: position 72,086 of record APFE030873424.1, read on the forward strand.
GAGATCGCTGAAATACATCCCCAAATAGCAGCGCCAACACAAGGGCAGCGAGCAACACCCTTGAGGAGAAATCAAAGTGTTTCTCCAAGCACACCACAGAGTGGAAATTCAAGTGCATCTTCAAACACTTGCACACCAAATGAAAGAGGCAAGAAGTTCAAAAATCTAAGTGACATTTATGAGCAAGAGGCAGCAAATGAAGGTATGAATTCCTTGTTTGCATTATATTGTCATGTTGGTGATCCTATTCATTTCGAAGATGAAATTAAAGATAAGAAATAGATAGAAGTTATGGATGAGGAAATGAATGCCATAGAGAGAAACAAAACATGGGAGTTGGTTGAGCTACCAAAAGGTAAAGAAGTCATTAGACTCAAATGGGTCTACAAGACCAAGAGCAATGCTGAAGGCAAAATTGAAAGGCACAAGGCAAGGCTGGTTGTCAAGGGATATAAGCAGCAGTATGGGAGAGATTATGAGGAAACTTTCGCACCGGTTGCAAGAATGGAAACCGTGAGAGCAGTGCTATCTATAGCAGCACAAAACAAGTGGAAAGTTTACCAAATGGATGTGAAGTCAACGTTCCTAAATGGGGTGTTAAAGGAGGAGGTATATATTGAACAACCTCTAGGCTATGAAAAGAAAGGCCAATAACGCAAAGTATGCAGATTGAAGAAAGCTCTTTATGGGCTGAAGCAAGCGCCAAGAGCATGGTACAGTAGGATAGATTCCTATCTACTGGAAAGTGAGTTTGACAAATGCGAGGGAGAACCCACAGTCTACATCAAAGAAAAAGATGGTAAATTGTTAATTGTTGTGTTGTATGTTGATGATGTTATTTTCACAGGCAATGATGTTTATCTTATTGAAAATTTCAAAACAGTCATGAAAGAGGAATTTGAAATGACTGACATGGGTTTGCTGAGATACTTCCTAGGAATAGAAATAGATCAAAATGAAAATGGAATTTTTATCTTTCAAGCAAAATATGTAAATGAAGTGTTGGGCAGATTTAATATGCAAGAGTGCAAGGCAGCGATCACTCCCACAGTAATGGGATTAAAACTCAGCAAAGAAGACAGCAGCAAGGATTTTGATCCTAGTCTGTACAAGAGCATAGTTGGCAGGCTTATGTATTTAACTGCAACTAGACCTGACATAATGTTTGATGTTAGTTTAATTTCCAGATTCATGGAGAGGCCAAAGGAAGCACATTGGCAGGCATCAAAATTTTTTTTGAGGTATGTTAAAGGTACTAAAAGACTTGGGATTTTATATACTACCTCAGAATGTTCAAATTTAGTTGGATACACTGATAATGATTGGGCTAGAAGTGTAGATGATCGGAAAAGCACTTCCGGTTATGTCTTTCACATGGGTTCAGGAGCCATTTCATGGGCTTCTAAGAAACAGCCTATCGTGGCGTTGTCTACAGCAGAGGCAGAATATGTGGCAGCTACATCAGCAGCATGTCAAGCAGTTTGGATGAAGCTTAGGCCAGGAGCAGGCAAAAGCGACGGTGATTTTTTGTGACAATAGCTCAGCTATTGCATTATCAAAGAATTCAGTGTTTCATAAGAGAACGAAACACATTGACACAAGGTTTCACTACATCAAGGAATTGGTAAGCAATGGAGAAATTGTCTTAGAACATTGCAGGACTCAGGAACAGGTTGCAAACATTTTGACAAAGCCATTGGATCAGAAAAGCTTCGAATTTTTGAGAAAGTGTATGGGTATGATTGAATGCCCAGCAGTTGAAATTAAAGGGGAGTGTTAAAAATGTAATTTCGCCTGCCGCGTAATTAATTTCCAGCGAAACCATTTAGGAAAACCACCCAAACCTTATCGGACCGCTTTTGCTCAACAAGTGGTTTTCGTACAAACGCGCCCGATGCAATAAGATTTTTACGCGTGTCCAACTGTACGTCTTCAAAACCACTTTCCATCGGGACGTAAAGTTCGGTAACAAAGGGTCTTCCAATATTGTTTTGAACCGTCCGATTGAGTTCATCGTTTTCCACCGTCGATTGCAATCAAGCTGCGAGCAAATAAATTTGACGTGCCGTAAAAGTCTTTTGTTTGACCGCGGTAAAAGTATTTAATGCTAAGTTATTGTGATAGGTAAAAGGTTGGTCCAAACTTTAAATTTTAATGTTTTTATTTTTACGGAAGTATGGCAAATTTAAAATATGTATGGGCATAGCATATAGTTTTTATTATTATTTTAAATTTTTACTGAACAAGTAAAACGCTTTGTAATGTTTTTTTTGGTCAATGGTATTTCGGAATGAAATGCACAGCAGTGCAAAGAAGTGTATGTATAAAAATACAGGGGAGCATGTAATGAAATAGGGGAAGCAGTGTGCCGGTGAAAAACACACACAGCAGTGTGAATGTAAGAATGGACTTATGAAATGAACTGAAGTTTTCATAATAGTGCGAGGGTGAAGGCAAAGAAAAACGAAGATGAAGTTTTGTAATATGCAAAGTGCATAATGTGATTTTTATTTTTACAGCAGTATATGTAAAAGTTTGTTTTACAGCAGTAAATGTAAATGAGATTTTCACACAGGAGGAGACGGAGTAACTTTTGTTGTTGAATTTCTTTTGGTGAATCCCTCTAAGTGAAAGAGGATGAATTTTGTATTAATCTTTTATTAATGAATATAAAGGCTTTTATGGGTGTGTAATACTCTGTTCTTAAAATTTTTTCGAGTTTCCCTGTGCATTGTCTCTGTGTGCAGTTTGTTTGTTTGTTTTTGAGATTTTACCAGAAAAATCTCCAACAAAAACTAATAAAAATTCCGATGGTTGCGTTGCCGTGGCTTATGTGAATGATGTGAATGGTACACATTGCAATTGAGCACAAAACACTAAATTATAATCGAAATTATAATCGTGCAGAGTCGGTTTGACTGCGAACAAATTCCATGCCTGCGAGGAATTGACTTGTTCGGTACTCTGCTCAACAAGCAACTAAACTCGGCGGATTCTGAAACCGTGAAATAGAATCACAAGAAGGCATGGACATCTTACCATACACAAACCGCCGATACAATCATAAACCGCCCATACCACATGTAAGGGATACAACAAAGGTAACGGTGGATACAACCATAGAAGAGTTTAATATAAAGAAACATAACAGGGAAATGGCCATTTGAATCATACTTAAGCCTGACTACAAAAATCAAATTTTTATAATATGAAATCAAAACGGGGTATACGGAGAATGAAACGAACGTACTGAAGAATAAAAAAGTATTAGAATGGATTATTACTAGCCACTTCACAAAGGAACGCCATAGCATTAGAAAATAGAGAGAAATTTTGTTCTCATAATACAAATCACATCAAGATATTTTTGATATTTTTATTGATTACATAAAGCAATCATATATAATATATAATATTTAGATTACTGATTTTCACAAATTATGATTTACATGGGATACTATTCCAATTTATAATCTAGGAATCAACAGCTTTTATATTGATTCTTTAGTAATTTATAATGACAACTATACATGAAATGGAGGCATTACTTTCAACACTTTCTTTTAATGTTTATATGGAAAATATTGAAAACACACATATTACGATAATAAATGAATCTTTGTCAGATTTCTCTGATCATTAGCACTCATATCCACTCACACTTTCGAGCTTCCCACTTGATTCATTTAAGACATAACAACTTAATGAATCTTTGTCAGATTTCTCTGATCATTAGCACTCATATCCACTCACACTTTCTAGCTTCCCACTTGATTCATTTAAGACATAACAACTTCAGACCATCATCATTGACGTGCTTTGCAAAATTGATCAACCTCTTGAAGTGCAACGAGCCAGTCTGATTACCAAACCATCCTATAGAATTTCCACCCTCCATTGAATCACAGCCCTCTACAGCGTTTATCAGTTATCTAAAAATATCTTCGAGAGACCATTCTACCTCTTAACTTTGTACAAAATTACTTATACTAATGCTCTCAAACACACATTATACTAATGCTCTCAAACACACATGACGGATTATATTAATCTATTGAATAGTTGCCCTGTTCTGTGTAATTCTTCATTTGATTTTTATAAATAAAATTATAATTATTTGCACACCTCTAATATAAAACCCACCCAGAAACCCAAAAATAAACACTAAAACATTGACCCACTATAAACCATTGTAAGACATCCATTGCTGTCGTAGACATTTTAATTCAACACCAGGAGGCCTATATAAAATATGATCATTGAACATGTTGGGTTTCCCCTTGCTTCGCAAAAACTAAATTGTCTGCGTCATTTTCGGCCTACCACCTAACGTACTGGAAACAATGGCTGAAAGTGTACTTCAGTCTTCAGGGCTTGATGTTAGCCTTTCCAACGCATCGTAAGCTGACCACGACTTTAATTGTGGTTATCGAGGCCAATGAGCATGCAGAGACTCTGCCGGAAATGCTTTGACCAGGAACCCAACGTCATCGATTTGCCAGATGTCACAATAACATGCCCCGTCTCATAAAATCACATGGCAATTGTTTATCTTTTGAAACCCACGTTTGAGCTCTAATAAAAACTGATTTCAACGGAACCTGAGCTATAGGATTTTCAAAATTCGGCATACTTAAGAGGACAGTCCCTATCATCATATTAAAAGAACGGACATCCTAATCAGTGTTTGCATAGTGTTCGTTGAAGAGCCACAACACGCGGTGGAAATTTGCGGCTCTGGGCTGGACATGGCTCCATTAATCCGATGTCTGCAAACCAAACAAGAAGATCAGCAGAGTATTGACCTCTGCAAATGAGATCTCGTGAATAGGAACCAGGATTTTGTGTTCGTGTTCTCGAATCCTCGCGTAAATGCGATTTATTCAAAAAAATGTCTACGACTCTCTCACAGCAAATCTGGATTCTTTTCTTTAGCTGGCAACAATTTGATTTCAATATAATAGCTCAATATGCAGTTCTGCCTGGTGTTTGTTGTTATTTCCCCTGGAGTAAATGATTTATGTTGGATCCACAGGCGTCGACCTCAACGTCTTCGTCGGATACATCTTCGGGCCTGCAATCTGAAAAGCACTGTGGAGAATGAACAACATTGAAAAATTTTGTGCAGGCCTTCAACTTTGTTCCCAGCTCCTAAGAATTACAAGCCGTACAACATATGGAACCCTCAATCACCAAAATACGACCTACGGCAATCTGGTTCACAGATGGCAGTTCGACAACACTATGGCTGGAACAAAGAACAAATTTGGATTCCAGATCTTTGAAGCAACATGAATCTCGAATCGCCCTCGTTCATCTTGACCTTGGCACCTTGGAAATGATATTCGTGAAGCAGCTGGATCCGACAGTGGCAGTCGAAAAGTTGTGTATTGGTCAACAAAACCAAGGTCTCTCACTCCCGGATCTTAAAAATATTCACAATAGAAAACAATCCTCACACATATACTGATTTGTGTACAGAACAATAATACTCAATTCTCTCATATCTTCCTGACCCTTCTCTAAGGAGTCAGACCATGTGAAAGGAGTCAGGCGATAATAGGCTCTAATACTATTATTTTCATACCACAAATTACACTACAATATTTTTTTTTTATCACATAAAGAAATTTAGTTACTCATACATGACATGATTCCAACTCATGGTTTAGGGAACAATTTCTAGATTGACTCCTGGTAATTTATAATGACAATTATACATGATATGGAAGCATTATTTATCACAAATATGAGGGGAACATGGAAGGCAATAATAACTGGAAATATATTTTGGACAATGAAATAGAATCAAAATTTGAGTTTTGTAGGAAGTTAAATTTAAGAAGAAAGTTATAATAACATAAATGTTCCAAAATTTATGGAAACCCTTATGAGCACAAGGTACATGAAATAAATTCTAAACATGGAAATTATAAGGTATCTAGATAAAAGATATCATTAACCGTTGGCATAAATGGTTTATATTAATACGATAGTGTAAATATGAGAAAAAATCAAATTATAGATAAAATTGTTGTATCAATGAATATTGTGAAAGTACTTGTGAAAAGTTTTATGATCGAGACCACTAAGTAGAACATGCTTTTAAAAAAACTTATATTAACATCTATGTGAAAAAGTTATTGGATAAATACGTTACTTATATACATAGTCTTTTGCAAAAAGATTGAAATATTAGTTGATATGACTCTCCTAAAATATACAAATGATTCATCATCATTAACAAGTAAGAAATAAGGTACTTAATTGAATTTATTTCCATGCATCATTGTGCCCACCATTCTTTTGATGAAAAAAAAAAACTAACAACCAACCACTTAAAATTACGTACCAATAAACTTGAAAAATCACACTTAGCCACTAGAGAAAATGAACCTTTCAATTTCAAAGAATGGTGGGCACAATGATAACTAGAGCATACATAACACATAGCGGATTTATACTCAGAGACATACATAACACAGCGGATTTATACTCAGAGACTTAGATGGCAATAGCAAAGAATAATTCACAGACACAGACAAATGGAGAAACAACAAGATTACTCAATTAGAAACAGGGGAATAGATAAAACAATCACTAGAGAACAGAAATCACTTTGCATTACATAACAAGCTTGGGCCTTGGCTTGTTTTCCTTGGCCAGAGAAATTACAAATTTATAGAGGCAAAAGAAGGATCTAGAATCCTGTGTATGATTAAGATGGAGATCTGGAATGATTTAGAAACCACTGGCGGTGTAGGAGGATCTAGAATCCCGCATGTGATTCTAGAAACTAATGGCAGTGTAGAAAGATCTAGAATCATGGAGATCTAGAAAAATCTAATCTAAAAAAATCTAAAATACTGCGTGAATTTGGCTTCACACTTAACACTTAAAATATACAAATGATTCATCATCATTAACAAGTAAAAAATAAGATACTTAATTGAATTTATTTCCATACATCATTGTACCCACCGTTCTTTTCATGAAAAAAACTTAACAACCACCCACTTAAAATTACATACCAATAAACTTGAAAAATCACACTTAGCCAGCACAGAAAATAAATGTTTGAATTTCAAAAACATAACTCCCATAAAAACCATTTTTATCTAAAATTCTACTCACTCTTATGGACAGGAACATTTCTGGACTCAACCACAAAATGTGATGCTCATCATTGAATATACATTTATTCGAATATAACTCATTGAGTTACCATCTTAATGGCTAAATAAAGTTACAAGCTTTTATGTTAATAAAGTCATTTACCAAAATTCCCCTGTACCCTCACGCTGGTGCCATTCAAAGCCCATTCAACCTACAACGCATTCTCCTATAAATAATTAATTTGCCATAGAGTTGTTTTTTTCTTGGGGGCATAAATTCAAATATGATTTTTTTTTTAAGGAATCAGACCTTTCTGTTCACGCTGGTGCCATTCAAAGCCCGTTCAACCTACAACGCATTCTCCTATAAATAATTAATTTGCCATAGAGTTGTTTTTTTCCTTGGGGGCATAAATTCAAATATGATTCTTTTTTAAGGAATCAGACCTTTCTGTAATTTGATCATTTATTTGTGTATTTTCCGTTAGCATCAGCTCTTGGTGGTTTTACATCAGGAAAGGGAACCGATGAATTTGATGATTTCTTGAGCGAAAAATCCTAAATTAATAATTAAGAAAATATTAACGAGATGCAGCGGTGGTTTATCAGGGAGAAGCATAATGAATAAAACCCTTTAGAAATGGAATTGGTAACACATGCACACACTCCTTTTTATAAGAATAGATTTCTCTATGTTTTTCCATATACTAGTGAATAGATGGAAAAAAATGTTGGCATTATGATTCAGGTGTTGTCCTTGATGGCAACTCACTCTGATGTATGATACAGGTGATGGAAATTCACTCAGAGGACAGATCATAGTGCAGCAGGTGAAGAGAGAGATATACGCAGTTTCACCGTGATGAAAGTGCGTATATACGCGGGTAATCAGAGAAAAAGGCGCGTATACGTACACACGCAGGTTCACAGACGGAAAGACGTGTACATGTCGGAAAACTAAGTTTTGGTCTGTGGTATTTGGTCCATGGTATTTTAGTATTGGTCCATGGTATTTTGGTCCGAAGTGACGACCCCAAGTATTGGGTTCATGGTATTGTTTCTACATGGTTTTGGACCATGGTATTGAGAGAAGCCTAAACCTACACAAGGAGAAGTTCATTAGCCCAAGTGGTGAGGGGTGAGCTAGTGATGAACATCTGAAAAAGTGTGAGATCTAGATGCTGGTTATGGGTCGGTGATGCCTTGCTTGATCTGAACCAAGGAGGCACTCATGTGAAGGATGATGAACAATGGATTGGGATTTCAAGGCTTGGAATGATTATCTTTATATGGTTTGAGTATGGATAGACTAGATCTATTGACGCATGTTTATGAATGTTATGATTTGGGTATGTTCTGATGTCTGAAGTAGCTGCAAAGTTATGAGGTTGAATTTGCAGATCTGTACGCGGGTTGTCTTTGGTAAAAGCGCGTATACATGCAGGTTGGGTTCATCCAAGTAGCGTATACAGTATGAAGTTTGAAGTTGCTATTGGATCTAGTTGTTGTTGCAGAGTTATGTAGTCTATCACTGTGTTGTTGACAGGGTTTCAGTATTGGGTGATTCAGAGATTGAATATGCAGGTTGTATTGCAATGATGATTGTTTCATGGATCCAGTATGAAAATGTATGAAACATGGTCCTTGGATGATCGTAGGCCGGCACCTACGTACTGGTAAACATATTGGCCAGTACAAGAGCCAGGGGGTTGTAGCTCCCTTCCAGGAGTAGCTGGAGAATGAGTGAAGTAGGCCAGCACCTACGTACTAGTAAATGGAACGGCTAGTACAAGAGCTAAGAAGGTTGTAGCCCTCTGCATGTAGAAACCTGCGTACTGGTAAAGGACTGCACCAATACATTGTAAAAGAAGTTTCTTATTAATGGAAGATAAAAACAAATTGCAGCAGGTGGTTTTCACCCACATTGGGTTTCCACCTTATATCATGGTGTTCATGTGTGCTCTTTATGTGTGATGATCTGTTCTGTTTTACTACACCTGATTACTGTTAATATGGTTAATAATGTTCTGATGCATTTACTGAAGATAAGTTAACTGAATCATAAGATTACTGCATGTACGCTGGTTGCATTTAACACAATCACGTATATACGCGGATATCCTTAACCGAAGTCGCGTATATGAATCTGAGTATGAAAAATGAAAACGTTTTATTGACGTGATAATACTGATTCACCCCCCCTCTCAGTATTATTTCCAACAATTGGTATCGGAGCCGGTCCTTTGGTAGAAGCTTGATTGCTTGAAGGAGATCCGTAGAACAATGGGAAAGAAAGCACATCAAAAGAAGAAGACAGCTCAAAGGAACAATGACAGCCTGGCGGGGAATGAAAGTAAGTATTCAAATTATGAATCACCTCAGATTAAAGATGGACAAGCAAATGAAGCATCAGATGAAGTCATATATCAACAAGACCTACCTAGCAAAAGGGAGAGTGCTCTCAAAGAAGAAATTATCAGCTTAAAAGTTCAGCTGGAATGTGCCTTCAGAGTTCGTCAAATGCTGCAAGTGCTGAATGAAGAGAAAGAAAATGAGATTCTCAAACTAAGGCAACAAGTAGAAGAAGGAAGAAATTCTGAAGAAACCTTGAAGAAGCAATGTTTGGAAAAGGAAGAACAACATCAGGTTAAGGTAAATATCTTGAAAAGTAAATTAGAAGAAAAGGATAAACTATTGCGATTTCAAGGTAGTACTAAGATTTTGGATGATATTCTAAGTAGTCAACGGTCTCCTGCTATCAAAACTGGTCTTGGTATTCATGAGTCTATTGAAGGTGAATCTTGTTCACAAAGTAAGACAAGGGACTCTAATGCAAAATCTGAAATCACCAACAAGAGGATGAGAGGTCAATCCCATTAGCAACCAAGGAAAGAAATTCCTCAAAGAAAAACTTTTGCTCCTAATTATGGAAGTGATAGATGATTATTTCCTCCATTGAATAATGTTGAATGTTATGTATGTCATAATCTTGGACATGTTGCAGCTAGATACAGAAGAAGAAGGGTTCAAAACCATCATGCAGAAAGATCATCACATTCAAGGTACTTTATTGGATATTGTTTTGCGTGCAATATGTATGGTCACAAAGCTGTTGATTGCTACAGGATGAATATGAAACATGTAATATGCTATGCATGTAACAAGTTTGGACATAGAGCAAAAGAATGCAGGAGAAGATTGTGGACACCAAACCAAAAGAAGAAAACATCATCTCAGTTGAAGATATGGAAGAAAAAGGAAGTACAGCCAGAAAGATGTGGCATAGTAGAGCACACAGACATGACAGATTCAGAGGTAGCTGGAAGTATGGAACATCAGTGTTCCAAATCTCATACGCGGGTTTCATGAAGAAAAGTTGCGTATATACGCGAGTTACTGGCTGCATAGTCGCGTATATGGGGAGACGGCAGCAGAACAGACCCAGGAAATGGTTCAGTCATGAAATGGTTGGCACAAGCTCAGGGGGAGCATATACTTCAAATAATGCATTGTTGGCATTATGGTTAGAAGTTGTTGATAAAGTTTATGAAGCTAAATGATACATCTTGTTGTTTGATCAAAAGAATGGATTGCAGGTTTCAGATCTGGATAATAGATGCTTATAATGAAGATCATATGGTGTATGATAGCTGCTGATAACTATCATGGTCTTGTTTAGGTCCTTGTTCTTTGTGAGTCATATGATGTATTTTGTTACCCCAATATGCATGGGATGGATGATGGTATATCCCCATTTGGTTAGGTGGATGAGTCAATATTTGCATATCCTCACTTGGTTGAGAGATGGATGTATGTTTGAGTCTTGGTGATAGGAAGGTCATTCATAATAGAGTCATGTTCTTCTTGTAGAACATATTTTTGCAGATCTTGCCTACAGTCAGGGGGAGCATGGACAAATTGGTACACCTTGGCATATACAAAGGGGGAGCTCATTCAGAGACTTCAGCATGTACTCAGGGGGAGTATGGACAACATAATGTTTACCAAAGAAGAAAATATCTTGGACCACCCTTTGCCCTTGATGTCAAAGGGGGAGAGTGACTTGGTATAGTGGTTGCCATCAAGTCCAAAGGGGGAGATTGTTGGCATTATTATTCAAGTGTTGTCCTTGATGGCAACTCACTCTGTGTATGATACAGGTGATGGAAACTCACTCAGAGGATAGATCATAGTGCAGCAGGTGAAGAGAGAGATATACGCAGGTTGACCTTGATGAAAGTGCGTATATACGTGGGTAATCAGAACAAAAGGCGCGTATACATACACACGCAAGTTCACAGAAGGAAAGGTGCGTACATGTCGGAAAACTAAGTTTTGGTCCGTGGTATTTGGTCCATGGTAATTTGGTATTGGTCCATGGTATTTGGTCCAAAGTGACGACCCCAAGTATTGGGTTCATGGTACTGTTTCTACATGGTTTTGGACCATGGTATTGAGAGAAGCCTAAACCTATATAAGGAGAAGTTCATTAGGCCAAGGGATGGGCAAGAGTGACCAAGTGATGAACATCTGATAAAGTGTGAGATCTAGTTGCTGGTTATGGGTTGGTGATGCCTTGCTTGATCTGAACCAAGGAGGCACTCATGTGAAGGATGATGAATGATGGATCGGGATCTCAAGCCTTGGAATGATTATCTTTATATGGGTTGAGTATGGATAGACTAGATCTATTGACACATGTTTATGAATGTTATGATTTGGGTAAGTTCTCATGTCTGAAATAGCTGCAAAGTTATGAGGTTGAATTTGCAGATCTGTACGCAGGTTGTGTTTGTCCAAGTAGCGTATACAGTATGAAGTTTGAAGTTGCTATTGGATCTGGTTGTTGTTGTAGAGTTATGTAGTGTGTGACAGTGTTGTTGACAGGGTTTCAGTATTGGGTGATTCAGAGATTGATGATGCAGGTTGTATTGCAATGATGATTGTTTTATGGATCCAGTATGAAAATGTATGAAACGTGGTCCTTGGATGATGGTAGGCCGGCACCTACGTACTGGTAAATATATTGGCCAGTACAATATCCAGGGGGTTGTAGCTCCCTTCCAGGTGCATCTGGAAAACGAGTAAAGGTTGGAGCCTTCAGTAGGCCAGCGCCTACGTACTATTAAATGGAACAGCTAGTACAAGAGCTAAGAAGGTGGTAGCCTTCTGCAGGTAGAAGCCTGCGTACTGGTAAAGGACTGCACCAGTACATTGTAAAAGAAGTTTCTTATTAAAGGAAGATAAAAACAAATTGCAGCAGGTGGTTTTCACCCACATTGGGTTTCCACCTTATATCATGGTGTTCATGTGTGCTCTTTATGTGTGATGATCTGTTCTGTTTACTGCACATGATTACTGTTAATATGCTTAATAATGTTCTGATGCATTTACTGAAGATTAAGCAAACTGAATTATAAGATCTCTGGGTATACGCTAGTTGCTTTAGACACAGTCGCGTGTATATGCTGGTTCACTTAATTGAAGTAGCGTATATGAATCTGAGTATGAGAAATGGAAAAAGTTTTACTGATTTGATAATACTGATTCACCCCCCCTCTCAGTATTATTTCCAACAATTTTATTTTAAAAATATTATGAAAAGGACACTTAATTAAAAAGGTAAGAAAATATTATTAATCTTTCAAGTTCAAAATAAATAATTTAAAAAATTGTTATTATAAAATGTTTTAAAAATATTATGAAAAGAACACTTAATTAAAAAAGGTAAGAAAATATTATTAATCTTTCGATTTCAAAATAAATAATTTAAAAAATTGTTATTATAAAATGATGGCAGAAATTGGAATTTAAAAAACCAAAGACACAGAAAAATAATTCAAAAGTTAAAAACTAACCACAAAGCATGAGAAACATAATAAAAGCAGACACTCGTCCATGATAGATTTGGTCATGGCTATCCATGAACATTGGGAGAAGGGGCAACCC
>APFE030873428.1:0-21464 GCA_000404065.3 Pinus taeda
GAAAAGAAACACACTTTACCTAACTCTATACCTAACTCTATACTAGACCAAGTTGAACTTAACTATTTCCTATGTGTCGGAATATCCTAACAAGTTACAATTATTTAGATATTGTTTTACTCAAAGACACATATAGGTCCAAACTATGCATGTCCAATGAAATTTGCATATGTTACTAAATACAGTAATGTGGTAAGGTTAAGTTCACTTCAATAGAATTTTCCCTAACAAAAAAATTACATTCCAAAATGGATTGCATCATCAGATGTAGAGGCACCAAATATTAAGTTGAAAGCCATTTTTTACAAATACATAGTCTCATACAATGATCTATCCTTCATAAGCTTAATGATATTTCATCGGAACTTTTATTAAATAAACCCTCTAGAATATTTTCTAGGATGGAACCCACTTAAGTAACCATCAAATTATTTTAATGTTAATAGTATGTCATGGACTTCTTACCTGATGATTTATATAGTTTCCATTTATATACTTTAATTTTTTTATTTTTCCTCATGTTCTCCATGATCTATTGAAAGAAAACACTTAACATTTTATTTCGTAAAGGTTCATCATTTTTTCCCTTAATATTTCAAGATCTCTATATGCATAAACACTATTTCATTAAGTTATGTCCATGACTAGACTATCTTTACCAACATTAGTTTGTATTTTATTAAGCTATATCCTTGCATAAAAATCGTACAAATCATAATTTGATTTTAATATGAGTAAAATGATATGATGGCCATATTATTAAATTTCAAAAATTCTTAGTCCAATCACTTATTCACCTCCCGATTTATTCATAACTTTCATTACATAATATATCCATTATTCCTCCTAAGCTTGTTATATGCTTTACTCCTCTTATGTGGAGGAATTTAATATTTGAACCCTATCATTCCTAAATGATATATATATATATATATTCTTCTTACAGATGTATTACCAGTTATCCAATTGAATGTCTCATTAATATTGTGGTTATGGCATCCTACTTTCTATAAAATAACCATACTTTAAAATTTCTTATTTCTCCTGCTCTACTATGAGTCATTGAAGAGTATGAAATTATCTTACACCGATTTAAGAGCATTCAACAATAACTTAAGTTTTGACAAACTTCCACCACATATAATAAGTAGAATTTAAACCTTCACTTCATTCAATAAGTAGGCACATTAAAAGTAATCACTTCATTAATCACACAACAAAGAACATGTTGATTACTTATTTTCATTATTATTTTTTCAATATCGTAGCATGATTTGTTTATTCTTCAAGTTCGATTATGAATATACAACATCTTAATCCATTTTTAACTCAAGTTAATTGTGAGAGTTTTGATCCATCCATTCATGTAAGCATATCACTGTAGCTCATTGTAACCATGCCATTGTGCCCTTCATGAAAGTCATACATATATGTAAGGCTAGGGATGTAATCACATCATGAATATCTCCTTTCAACATAATGTAAATTTGAAACTTCGAAAATAAAGTATTCCTATCCTTCTATTTTATGAATAAAACAAAATAATTCATATAAAGTGTACATATTCTTCTGTGTGGTTTGTTTATACACAAAGTTCCCCCATGTCTATTAAACTTGTTTTGACTACTTAAATAAGTACGCCGACTACTCTCAAACCAGTATCATTGTCATCAAGGAAACCATGGCATATCTATCAACATGTTTTGGTATTTTTTTCACCCATTAAGTGTACCAAATAAAACATGTGCACTCTTCATCAATACATCCAATACCTACAACTACTAATAGGTATTTGCCATTTTTTTTAACTCCCATATTTAGTTTACATAGTCTTCCAGTGTACAAAGTCATTTAGCTAAAAAGAGTTCGCTCACGCAATTCTGTAATCTCAACTTCATAATAATAATAATTTCAAACCTATTTCTAATTGAAGTATTTTCATGAAATCTTCCTCTCCTTGATTTCTTTCACGTGTGATAAAAGAAAGCTATGAAATTTAAATTAAATTTGGAAGCTAAGGCATGAGCTTTTAAATATTTACTATTATTATGAAAACCATGCTTATTCTTATTACCCAAACCTCTGGTCCTCGGTATGCAGAGTTGCCATCGATACTCTACTGTAGAAGTATAATCACATATACCGTTCTCTGCGACAAAAGAAATATATTGGTTAATCAAAAAAATTCTTAACATTGAAGGACTATTTATTCTAGCTACCAACTGTAAGGCCTACCCAAAAAAGACACCGCATTTAATTTTCCACAACATGTAAATTTGTTAGGAAGGACACATCGATTTTAGAGTAGCAGTTCACTTATAACAGAATCCTACCATGGCATGAGACTTATTTTAAGGGTAAGGAAATATGTTTGAAATATGGTGGGCTTCACGAGTGCATGCTTGAATCGTGTTGTTGACAGAAAGGAGAGTCAGTGAAGGGGGGGTCGCCGAAAGGATTGATTTAATTATTGATCGTCTACCATCTTCCCATGACATCTCAGGTGGGTTGAACATCAATCAAGTAGGGTATTTCGATACCCCATTGTCCTTGGTGCACTCAACTGATAAAAAATTTCATGCATCATGCTATCTCACCCTATAGGCAAAAACGAACACTTGAATGCAACAAGCACTATAATACAGAACACCTATGAGCACATCATCCTCAAGTGCATGCTTGCATAGATGATGCATCACAAACAAAGAATATTATTTAATGAATTTTGTTGCTCTTTTATTAAAGAGATGTGCCCATGGTAATTATGCGTAGGGAGGGGATGACGCTGAAGGGATTTTTTCCTTATCCACGATTATTCCTATTCTAGAAACGACTCTAGATTGATGAATAAAAAGGCAAAATTTGTTGGATGACAATCCACTGAATTTTTTTTTAAGGCATGTCACCGAATGAGTCTTATCTTTTGAACACTTTGGTGGCAATGCAATTCATTAGAAATCACCTAAAGTTCAGTAGATAAGGCAACCAAACAGAGCATCGTTACCAATTGGAAATGGAAGCAAATGAATTTCCTTAGTTAATCAATTTAAAAAGGAATTTTATGCTTTAAATCTAGCATCTTGGGCTTTAAATCTACAATTTAACATTTTTTTTCCTTTATACATCGATTTACATTTTTTTAGGTATTAGCTCATTGAGGCTCCCTCCATCTTCCACTAATTGGCTCAACCAAGGGAAAGGTATAGTGAATTCCGGTAGAAAATATAAGGGTTTCAAAACATATTCATGAGGTTGGGTAGGAACCATGAACCCTTTTCACAAATATGATCCTGATATGTACTTATTCGAAACAAAACATCTCTCACAAGTGAATTCTCTTGGCAGCTCTAATTCTCTTTTTGCAAGAGTTACAACAATAACATCAGATACAATGACTACTACAATGGATGGACCTAAGGAAATATTCTCAATTATTTAGTTTTACAAGTGTCCCATAATATTATTCAGTTCCTTGGATCCTACCATCTCAAATTATTCCAATTCTCTAAGATCTGTGAGACAAGGTGAGACTCGCATGGAATGTGGAGAGTCTCTATGTACTTTGGCAATGTCTCTATGACAGACTCGCATGGAATGTGGAGAGTCTCTATGTACTTTGTCAATGTCTCTATGACGTATCATATATCTATGTAATGTGGAGACAAGTAGGAGTCCCCAAGTGAATTCTATGGACTCGACACCATATGCTTTATTTGGCATCATTCATGGCCAAGTGGATATGGCACATATATTTGTTAATCTATTCTAGAGTTCACAAGCAGAAGCTAATACACTCATATACTATCACTAATACAGGAAGCTCATTGTTTCTCAAGTATTAATGGATTGTGCTAAGAGACACTTGTGACTTATCTTTCTAAATAATCAATTAAGAAACTTCATATTAAAGAATCAAGATAAAAATATTCATGGCCTTTTCTATATTCAATGAGACCAAGGAATGGATGACTAGTCATATTAACAAAAATACCCCCTTTAGCCATACCGAAACCCATCGTTTTACACACACCTAGTTCAACCTTGATTTAATATATATATAGAGCATAACATATATATTAAATAATATATATGTGTGTGTTATTGCTTCAACACCCTCTTCCAATAAATCATTTTAAAATTTATTAATGTCAATGGTTATGAATTATAATACCTCAAGACACTACTCTAGAACTCATTGTAATAGAACCTAATAACAACTCATTTGTATCTTATAGAGGTGGATTGAACGATAGGTCAAAACGTTTGAACTTAGAGCTCCAATACCATTTGTTAGATACCCCTTGGGCACCATACCACTAACTAACTACTATGCTTTAATTGATCCACGATGTGGACCTTTAGGTTCCATTAATGGACTTATTTACTACAACACAAATAAAACCTTCAACATTTCTTGTGCATATATTACTACTCAGAGGGAAGAACCAATCATGGGCATTCGACATGATCAGATTATGCATTCAAAATTCTAGTACTTTGATGACTTCATACAAGCATTAATGGAATTGTTAGCATAAATACACTATAGCTAGCATTGCCATATATCATTGTCATAATCCTACATGCATAGTTGAAAGAATACTGACATATATCTTATGCTATACTTGCCTCATTTGACACAATTCACTCAATAACGCATAATGGATAGCATAGAAAGACTGAACCATAAGTTATACATTTTCAAGCCTTAGACCTTAATTACACACGTATATATATATATATAGTATCTCAAGCATAATTATTCACCATCTTAAAAACCGAGATAACACATAGGTTTAAAGATGTGATAACATAAAAATTATTGCATAAAGGCCACATATTATGTTCCTTCACTAAATTTAACTTGGTTTACATTTATGTACAATAATTGTCACACCTATTCATATATAATCATATGATAGCAAGGAAAAATCAAGGAAATTCTCTGATATTCTAAATAAATTGACAACATAAAGGGTAAGTAGTGAACATGCAGAATTTCCTATGGAAACTAGATTATCTGAAAAAATATCACTGGGAAAACCGATCACTACCAGCCAACCTAGAACTGTCTTCTTCCAGCTCATCCTTGAGCCGATATTTCTTGCCATAGATCAAATGCCTCGTGTTGATCACATCAATGAGATTTTAATAAGATCTTTCATGATATGGTTTCCATTAGTGGAATCCTGCTTTTATGGATCATTTTATCCATTTGCCTAGGGTTTTCCTAAAAAATCCTGCCTTTCTCTCTTGTGAGGCTTTTCCTCATAAAAGCTTGCCTTTCTCTCCCACAAGCCTTTTATGTTTTTCCTAAATTAGCATCTTTCTCTAGTTAAGTAGGTTAATGTATATTTATCTCTAATCCATTAAGCTTATCTAGAATTGGATCTAGAAGTCTTATCATGAAGCAATTATCCCTTCTCATTCACCAATGGGATTTGGAAAGAATATCAACTCTTGGTGTCTCAGTTTTCAAAGTGATTAAATTATTTTATTTAATAATAAAGTATTTACTTTCCTTGTTACACATCAGACCTAGCTTTTCTTAACTTAGGTTAGTAGAGTTTTACATACAATAGAGGAGTGTTACATTATTATTATATATTAATAATGATGATAATAATAATGATAATGATAATGATAATAATAAGTTACATATGCTAACTTTCACATAATATATATGCCACAAATGTTTAAACTTCCTCAATGATAAGGTGTAAACTATATATATCCTCTATCATTGCAAAATGTACATATTAGAGAAATTATAATTAATTATTACAAGAAAACAGAAGAACTTTTTCTATATGCATTAGTGATTGAATCTTTGTACTATAGAATGGGCTACCATGGCATCACTAAAGTCATTGCAAATTTACAATATAATATCATTATATTTAATTGGTGCAAACTTATGGAGCGTGTATATTTTTAAAATAATTAGTTGGTTATGTAGTTGGCTTAAGTTATCTTAACTAGAATTTGTTATGAAACTAGCTCACAAATAAATAGAAAAGATATATGAACGCCTTATAAATCAGCCTCTTCGAGGGGGCAACCTCCTATACATTACACAAATGAACAATTCTCAGATGATGCAAATTACAAGACCTCGTTTCGATATATAAGAGCCTAAGGGGTCATAATATAATCAGAGCCAACATAAAAATAATAATGTAAGGGCACAATAACAACAATAGTGGGCTTCTATGGGGCATAATAATAATAATAATATAGGGTCTCCATGGGCATAAAAATATAATAAGGGGGTTGTACTAATAACAATAACGGGTTACGCACAAGGTATGGTATAGCCAATTTGTCATAGCTACTTTTACTAACAAGGTATGGTAATCATACTTATCTTTTTGTGTTGTCTTCACAATTAGTTTTTAGCATATTTAGATGCTTTCTTTCTTTTCTCTTTTTAGGTTCTTTTCTATTATTGAGATTTTTTCCTTACAAGTTTATGCTTTTTCTTCAAAACAGGAACTATATATATATAGATATTCATTCAAAAATAGAAGATATGATTACATGTTTAACCCTTTAGTTATGCCACCTTAATATGTCCTACCCGATGGTACTTATTTTAATTTTTAGTTGTTTGAAATTGCCCAAAGAGTGGGGATTTTTGGTAAAATATCACTAAATTAGTTTTCATGAAAATTGTGCAATACAGGAAATGGTTATATATTTAGCACTTTGGCTATGCATGAAAAACAATTCAAACCTAAGAAAAACTAAGAAAAAGAGATAATAGTATTATTAAAATATTCTTGAGTTAGATGTTAGTAAACTAATAGTATTACAATTCAACATATTCACAAATATTTACATATCACCTTGGACATGAATGATGAGAAGAATGATATGTTTTTTTAAATATTATAATAAACTACACTCTTATCATCTTCAAAAACATTTCTAGAATAAATAAATATTCGATGATTTGGAGAAATTCCTTGTCTTTAATGTTAGCCTAGACATAATTGACAATATTTGAGTTACCAACCTCACGAGTAATTTCCACCCTGGTAGAGTTTTGAGATATTTATTCCACCTCTCAAATAGAAAAATGATTGGATTTAGTGATGAGTTTTGAGATATTTGTTCCTCCTTTCAAATATGAAATCGATTGGATTTAATCATCAGTTTTTAGATATTCATTCCACCTATAAAATAGAAATCCAATTGGATTTAATCATTATGGATGTTATAATTAACTAAGGCATGAACATCCTGTAGTTTCTTTCTAGTGAATGTTAAACTTTGTTTGGTAGGGGTATTCCCTAATTATAACTATCTTGTATCTTTACCATTGTAGTATAAATAGAATCTAAGATATCCACCTCAAGGGTAATGGTTTCTTCCAATAAAAGTCTTGAGAAAGATTTGCAATCCACCTCTTATAGTAAGAGACACAAGAAGGATAAATCATTTGAATATTTTAATTAGCGAGGGTTTGTCCATCCTCCAAATTATTTCTAGAAAATATCGATTTTTCTTGGTCAAGAAGAATTCCTTCCTTGTGTTTAATCTTGGCTTTCACATATTCAATTGTGTGAAAACTCTATACCACCAAAGTTATAGTCTCTGTAGAAAATGTCTTCACCAAATATTTCATGTTTCTAGTCAGTTCCCTAACAAATATATCCATTTGATAACTAATGATACAAAAATGGCCTAACCTATACACAAAACGTGTGTGATGACATTAATAGACTTTGCAATAAAAAAACTAAGATAACTAGGATAAGTTTCCTTCTCTCTCCCTAAAACAACAAATAAAATTCATTTCGAATAACAAGTTTTGTTGTCAAGCCAGCATAAAGGTTTGGCAGTCCACAAACTACGAAAAGCCACTGAGATCAAATCTATAATATGGACGACCACAAGATGTACATGGAAATTTATTCAATAATATTCTACAAAAATATCTTATTCATATGGCGTGTTTCAAGCACACTAGACTATTTAAAAAGCATCGTGATGTTGAATTAATACTCCAAATATCTTACAATTCAACTATTTCCTCCAAAATATAAATATATTCGAAACCTATAACTTGCAATATTTGCTAGATAAATATTGGGAAAAATCACAACTCCTTGCTTATTATAATTGAGAAGTGACTAGGGGAGGCAGGAGCAGGAGGGGTAGTAGTATGGACACATTAAGGATAGAGTTTTCAATATTCTTGGAAGAGAGGAAGGCAAACTAATAATCAAGACAAATGACTTGCATTATGGTTAGGCTTCAAATTGCTAAAAAAATGTTGCAAGACGAAAGTAATTGCGGTAGGGGACTCTTAGGTAACAATTAGGCTAATAAGAATGATAAAAATTATGCAATATTTAAATTATCAAAATATTCATGTGAGGCTAGAAAGCAAGGAGTCAGATTCAATAACAAGCTATCATGTGTTCAAAAGACTTAACTCTTTGGCTAGCAAGATAGACAATGAGGGAGTCAACTAGAAGTTTGGAAACATAAGAAGAGGGGAGGACGCAATTTCTTTCCCTCCCCCATAACGAATCTCATTGAAACAATTAGGGGATCGTTCCACCTCCATACCTTTTCTAGCACCTTCTCTAGCATGAGGATGATAGTAATCCTAAAGTTAAGGCATAAAAGGAAATTGATGAGAAATTTGGTGCACTTAAGTAAGTGGGTAAGAGGAAAAGTGGTTGAAGACACATGCAAGATGTTGATAACATTGTTAATGAGTAGGTCTAGAATGAAGTATTTCAATGGTATTTTGATTGTAATGTGGAGTAGCATAAGGATATTAGGATATGGGTTGAATGTGAATATTGAAAGGATGAGATGGAATTTTACTAGCGCAGGATTTTAATGAAATTTATGTAGGTTGCATGACATCAAGGGATTGAGGAGTGATTCCACAAGAGTGTAGATTATTAATGATGCAATCATGGTTCTAGGTAGTATTTTGGATACATAAGTCATTATACCAACTAAAAAAACCTGAGCTTAAGCTTTCTCATGGGAATTTGATTGCATCATGGAGAAGGACAAAGGAAATATGATTTGGAGGGTGTGTGAAATCTAAAGGGAAGTGATGGAATTAAAATATATAATGATGGAAATAGAATATCTATAGACTATGTGGCATCAAGAGATCATGGAGTGATATTAGGAGAGGATGGTTTGGTGAGGCTACAATTAAGATGTCACATGGTTCCAACATGGCATGTTTCCTTCTTACGATTTCACTATTCAGCTAACCTTATTGGCCCACTCCTACTTTGTAAATTTTATAGTCCATTCACCATATAGTTTCATCTCAACTAGGTAGAGGACTAGTAGGGGAATAATTGGCTGAAAAAAAAATTGATATTCCTAAATAGAGAGGTAGGGATCTTAGATTGTTTTGCATTTTGCAAGCACGAGGAAAACGGATGAAGTAACCCTCATGCATAAGACCGCTATTTCCCCAGTGATTACTTCATCATCCAATAGATATATGGCCTAAGGAACTCAATAATTTGTTATAGGAATAAAACGGAAATCCTAGATGAGTATGCTTAAAAAAAATATCTCAAAATTGAGGAGAAGGGGGGAACCTCTAGCAAGGTATGATTGACTAAGTCTGTGACTTGATTGATAAAAATATATAAATATAAGATGAGATGAGAAATGTGCAAAAGGATTTCTATAAATATGCACAATGCATCCAAGGGAGAAAATTCAAGGTTGATTATTTCACCATAAAGGCTCAATAGTTTATGGGGTGATTGAGCTTGTCAACAAGATGCCAAATTTTCAGAAAGACCCTTAAACCAAAAATTTTTGTTGCTTATAATCCTACCAAACTTAGCTTGAACAAGTTAGGATTTGGATTTATGTTAGCCTTAGCTAAAAGTATAAATATCTCCATGGAGTCGAAAGGAAGATATTTGAATCTTAGAAATCAAGAGGGGACAATACTATGTTCCTATTGAATGGTTAGAGTGATCAAGCTACGAGGCATACAAAATTCTCATTAAACATAACCTTCAGAAAAGTGATAAGGCTGAGAAGATGACATAAAAAATTCTAAGTAGACTCTAATACTCACCTTGAATTAATAGCAACAGGGGATCTCAACTTGAAGAAATTTTAAAAGGAGAAAAATTCATGGAAAAATACCTTACCCAATCTTATCATGCCTAACTATTTCTGATGGTTTCCCCTCTATAAAGAAAGATTATTGAAACAAGTTCCTTTGATTAATGATTAGTAGTCCATAAAAATAATAGAATCCATTTATGTTGTCGGTGATAGGGTCCATAATAGTTCGAATCGTGGCATGAAATAAAAGCATGTTATCATTTATAAAATGATGATTTTTAACAGGAGTTTCTATGGAGGACGGTAAACCTTTCACATCTCTTCAGACTCCCCAGGTAAGAAAAAGAACATGGGTGCCTAATAAGTGTTGAGATGCATTTGAGCCTCGAGCTTCACTGATAGAAGTCAAAATTTTGTTAGCCACACCTCCTAAGACCTATAAGGTAGATTGGGGTTTGAATAATTCAAAAAAACTCACAAAAAGGTCTATTTCCTCTTGAATCCCTTGGTTAGACTCAAATCATACTCATAATCATCATACTCGTCTCGCAGTTCTGAGATCAATGGATCTAAACATTACTACTTTTTGATGAAGTGTCAATATGGCCCTCTTTTAGAACTACACCACCTCAATTTTTGTGCAATGGCTAAAGCGATGAATTTATTGCAAAGATTCAGATCTCGCTTCCCTGCTACATCATACAAAAATCATCAAAACCTACAAATCTAGATCCAACCTTTCGCTAAAAGAAAAAAAAGTAAAATTCCATAATGCATCATTATGCCTACCATTCTTATGATGGCCTACAAATTAGCTCCTCAAATTCCAAAACAAACTATGTCATCACAATCCTTGTGAAAAATTACTTCATATGGGTATAAAATTGAACCCACTATGACCTCCACCCTTACGCTATAGGAAAAACAAGTAAAAGGCCATAATGTATCATGATACCCCTCAACCTGACGATGGATTGAAAATCCACTAATCAAACGAAAAAACAAATTATGTTGTCATGATCCTTATGAAAAATCGATTTAGATGAGTATAAACTTGACCCCATTCTCACACCGTCAAATCCAGGCCTCAAGGGAATCTTACAAATTTCTCAAAGATTCTTTCTGCATCAAGGTTCCACACTCAAGGTTCTAAAGCATCAAGGTTACACATGTTCATGGTTTCATTGGTTGTTGTTACTGTTCACAGTTCCATACAACACACGGCCCCACTGTTGGACCACAACTACTTGTTGGATTGAAAAGGAGTTTTTATTATATCCATTCATAATCGGTGCAATCTTATTTTTTGGTGAACTCTGAATAAGCATTGTTGACATGAATGGGGTCTAGGTTTCAATACCTTCCCATGCCAACTTTGTAACCAAATGCCACCTTTAACTTCCATCGAGTCGATAATTTGTTTTGGATGTTGCATTTTTTATTAGTGGTGGTTTTGTTTGGGGCTGTTGGTTGTCTAGGACAACCAGTTTTTCCTGTGTGGGCTCAACCTTCACCAACCCTGTTATATATATATAGCAACCATTGAAAATTATAATATGTGTCCAGACCTATCATATTTCAAAACCTTCCATTGCATGATTATGCAATCATCTACCTCGTTGTACATTTCCATGTTAACAATTGAAATCATCAAATCACTATCGTATGAACATTGGTTCGGTGGTTTGTTAACCATAATTTTGGGTGTCGAAAGTCGACATGGATTCAGCTCCCACTAGCCTAGTTTTGACTACACAAAAAATTACATATTTAGCCCGACACTAAAGAAATTCATAGGAAAATGTAACTTATCCATTGTCCCACGATTATGACAACCGCTTGTTGTATAACAGATGTGTTGTTAACTATTTTTAGCTGCCTATGTATTTTTGGGTGATCTTTGTTAGGCTAGCTAACGTGGGTTTGAACCTCGCCATTTTCATGTGATGTTATGTTCACCAATTGGTTGAAACTGTGATCGTAACCGTTAGGCAGGTCAGCTAAAAAAATTTGAGCTGCTCAATCATGACCTAATTGATCATTGAATGGGTGCCACATGGCATGGCTTGATTCGACCACATGGTCCCCTTTCATTGGTACAAAAATCATAGTCACCTAAACATGTCGCCTCCTACATGTATACCATGTCAGTTTTCTGTGAGCTAGCCATGTTACAACCTAACTATTTTCCCATCATTGTACAGTCTGCCACGTCAATGCCCACTTGGAACACCACATCAGTGCACTATCTACCACAACATCCTACTAACTCCATCTCTTGTCACGTTTTCTTCTCATGTCTCATATACAGAGTTACATGTCAATTGTATGGACTGCCACATGGCAATCAAACTTTTACTTTTGCTTTTTTCTTTTTTTCCCTAAAAGTTTGTTGGGGCATAAATTTTTCATACAAGCTCGGATTGAGGTGTCGTTCACACCAATGGAATTAGGATGACGTGGTCTTCAATATCATTCTTTTTTTTCAAAAAAAACTTATACTTTAAGTTTTAAGCCATTAGGGATCCAACTGGATCATTATTAGATGCAACTAGTCATTAGATTAATTCATTTATGTGAGGTTTCAAGCACCTCATCACCCATGCATTCCATCAAATTTCCTCAACATTCTTGTGTTATGAAACACTACATCGACATCTATATAAATCACCTTTATAAAATATTATATGTCATACATTTAATGGCATCATGTAAGTTAAATGAATGTAACCTGAAGTTCATTACACATTTCAATCATAAGTACTTACCTCAATCTATGTCAAGGAAATTGGTTGTTGGATTGCAAATCTTCACCCAACAACAAATTGGCCAGCATTGTGGCTTTCCTATATCCAATCACCATTGAGCCATACTGTCGAGCTTGAGGAAGTATTCTCTAATGATTAAATGAATTATTCTTGGTTAGATGGGGTACATTAGCCTCCACATGTGTGTTCTTCCATAAAGACAATGGATGGTCTAGTATCATGTAGTTTACAATTTTCAAAAATACTTTGCATAGTCTCATTCAATCTACAGTCCATGTGGCCTACTCCATTGACCATTGAACCTTACACACCTCGAATTATCCTCTCTCCATTCCCCGCACTAGAGATTTATTTTTCTCATCCAAAACCATCTTCTCTCCCTGTGTATCTCCTTCTCACTCCCCTCTTTTTATTTTCTCCCATTTAGCTTGTTTGTACCTGTCTTGGCCAGAACACCCTAGCCCAATATATTAGTGCCACGGACCTGCCTATATTCAAGTACTTTTTTTGTGTTTTATTGGTTTGTTACATTGGGTGGCTAGATCATCCTAGCATGTTTCCAT
This sequence comes from Pinus taeda, assembly GCA_000404065.3. Classification (NCBI taxonomy): domain Eukaryota; kingdom Viridiplantae; phylum Streptophyta; class Pinopsida; order Pinales; family Pinaceae; genus Pinus; species Pinus taeda. The sequence goes on from APFE030873428.1 coordinate 13,409, forward strand.
CCAGCAATGTATTTCTCTTTGCATGTACATAACACTATTTTATTTTTCTTTTGATTTATTATGATGTTGCAAATGGGTGTGCTTTGGTCCTACATACTTGCTAGTAATTCAATACATTAGTTCCCCACTTTCACACATTTCAACTTACATGGTTGTGACAAGAATAAGAATCCCAAGTAGTTTACCATCCTTTTCTATGGAATATGTGTCTCATGATCTCGATTATTTTCTTTTAATCATAACAATTATAATATTTAAATTACATGGAGAAGTGGTTGGTAGTTGTGACAGAAACAATCTACAAGAGACCCAGGAAGGAGATGAATATGAATGATAAACACTGTTGTAAATTAAGTTATGTTCTATCTTTTTTGTCTTTCTAGTATTCTACAGACTTTAGAAGTGGAAGAATACGAAAAAGTAGTAGAAAAAGTATGTTCTAAAGCAAGTATTATCATATGGCCCAATTTTATAAGACTTTTATTTTGAAATATGTCTCCTTCACTGTACTATCTTGTTAGTCTTCAGATCAACTTTAAAAAAAAACCAATCGCGTGGAAAAAAAAAATAATTGACGAGTGACCACAACTAAAAGCATTAAATGTGTAAACTTTAGCAGGTGGCCCCGAAAATTTGGAGTTTATCCAACCAATAAAGAGAATTAAGACTACTATTTGTTATGATGGAGCCTAGGGTTTGAGGAAAAGAATTATGATGTAAATGACATGGGTTCAAATATTCATGAGAATAGAGGTAGAAAATAGTATGTGTTGTTGTGTTTGGCGACTTTGGGTAATTTTCCAAACTGTAAACTCGAGAAGTTTTAAAATGTTTCAATTGTAACCTCAAAAGTCATAAGTTTAACCAACATTCATTTGAGAGATCAAATGTCAAACAAGAAATATAAAAAACTCAACTTATGAATGGATTATACACACATAAAAGAAACGATGCACATGAATCAAATGTTTAAGTGTTGAATTGCTAAGCCCTTGTGTTTTGACATAATAATAATACAATAAAAAACCAAGCACAAATTGAGAAGAAGGCATGTAAAGGAAAGAAAAATACACGTGATTCATTCTAAAAGACAAATCAAGATATCATAATTTTTTGGACTTCCAAGAATTATTTATAAGATAATACAACTTTCAACAAATTCTCATAATTTCATGCGACAGCACAAGTTATTTTTATTTTTTTAAATTAGTGGTAAATACAAATTTTTTTTACAACAATGGTTTATGATTAAAAAAATTTACTTTGAGTTGATAGGATTTATTGGCATATACCATGCAATGGGTTTTTGAAAGTTCAATGACGACCTACTTACTAGCATAAATATATAAATTAAATTGTATGTAAATGTAAGGAATCCTTTAGCCCTCAAGAAAAACCTATAAAGATTGTTGTGTGTTTTATAATTAGTATCCTGTTGCAGATATGGATATCATTCAATCGTCTATGCTAGGGACATCCACCAGGAGCCCACGCTTTTCCCAAACCATCTACATCCTATATGCTCTACCAACATTAGCCTAATTATTCCCAACAAAAAGAAAGGGTTTGCCCTCAGATTTCACTAGCCTGATTTTAGAGCTCTGGTTTCCACCCATAAAAGTTGAAACAATTCTCTCTAAAACATAACCTCCAAATTGAAATTACTCTATTGGAGGAAATGAATTTACACGATAAAAGGGGAATCTTGAGTTTTACCAATCTAGGAATTAGATGCACATATGAGGGATGATAAGCTCTAGGGATAAGTGATCACTAGTACAAAATGAGAGATTAGTGACTATGCGACGAAAAAAGTTAGTCACCACAATTATTTCAAGGGAATTACCACTAAATTTGAGCAATTTTAAGTGACTCAACTAAAAAAGACTAATTTAGTTTAGCGATAAAATATACGGCTAGAAAATAAGTGACCCAACTAAAAATGACTATCTTAAATGACTAATTCATTTCATCATTAAAATAGATGACTAGATAATAAGTGACAAAATTAAAAACAATTAATTTAAATGGCTACAATAGCTCAAGAATAAAAATATGACCAAATAAAAAATAGAACAAGTATATGAATTTAGTCATTTATGCTAATCTCTGAATCCATCTATAGTGTTAAAATTTAGATACCCCTTTAAGGGAGTCTCTAAATCCATATGCAATCTCAAAATTTAGGTATATGGATTTAATAATCCCCTTAAAGGGGTATATACATCCATTTATAATGCTAAAATTATAATAGTTCTATACAATATAGAACCCGATATTTTCCCATGGTATTCATGTAGAATATAGCCTATCTACAAATTTCAAATCTGAAGTACCCATGAAATTTGATAGTTTCTGTTGCTCTAATGGTAGTTTTGATCATTTTATCACATAATGTTTCATTTTTTTTTTTTTAATGTATTTGATCGGAAAATTACTCTCGGAAATTTACCCATCAAATTCCATCCATGGATAAGATACTCCAAGTAAATGTATCCATTGCTAACATTTGGTAATTCCATCATTGGGCGAAAAAACCGAGGTAAATGTGTACTTTGGTTCATTAAAATATCAAAATTTATAAATGTTTTTTTTTGGGTAGAAATGTTTTAAAAATTACTGCAATATTTTTTCCGTGTCATATATTTATGAATTAAACCAACCTAGATCCCTCTTAATTCGAGATCTATTTAGCGCCAAGAAGGATCAAATCTCTCAAGCTGCAAACATTTTTTTAAGTGCAAAAGATATTTGATCCTTCCTTGCCACTGGTAGTTCTGGAGTTAAACAAATCTAAATTAATGTTAAAAAGATTAATAATTATATTAAAATTTAGTTATTAAAGCATACATTTTATTTTCAATATTTTTAAATTTAAAATAGCAATGAATAAACCAAACCATAAAACTTATAATTAATTTTAACTATATTTATTACATTTACGGAATAAAATAAGTTAACCGATTGTTAAATAGAATGGACCTTTACAAATTTTCCTAAATATTATATATTTTCTACAATAAAGTTACATATTTGCATACTTTGATGGCACACGACTTGGATAAATCCTTTGTAAAACAACAAATCTTTATTTAAATAAATTTTTTTAAATGTTTTTTTTATCTTTCCATTTGGAGAAACAAATCTCTTTCATTAAGAAAATGAAAATAAATAATGCAATTAAGAAAGTTAATTCATTCCCTCATTTAGGGTCAAAAATCATCCTTGGTGATGATTGGACGCATTTGGGTTCAAGTTGGATGACCCGAAAAACAATTAAATTTGAGGATTTCTCATTTGGAGATGAGAAAACAACAATGTAGAAACTGAATTTAGGAGATGGTGCTGGAGAAGGTTTGTTTGATATCTGCTTAAATGAGAGGAAAGGAAGAATTTTTTTTCTTATTGGGTGGGCGAACGCCTTTAGACATTCCAATTCGATGAGCGTTGATAACCTGTGGATGCTACAAACACAGTCCAACCCTCTTAGATGGTTGAATAACCAGAAGACGATGAATGGGGTATCTACCTTAATCCTTCTTGCACATTCTACTTTCATTTTTTTGGTGGGTATGTGTATACATTCTTCTTTCAATTTTGAGTATTTGTGAGTTTTTTTCAAGCTTTGGGTATCCCATTATCATAAGTACTCTTTTTCTAGTTAACTGTTGTTTACCCACATCCATATTTGCTCGTTGAAGTGCACCTACGCCCATACTAGTAGAACCAGGTCAGGATTTGTTGATTCTCATTTTTTAGGAATGATTGGAAAATGTCCCTAGCCATTGAATCTGAAAAATTGTAAGTTGTTTAATCGATATGACTAAATTTTTGAATGTGACTTGAACATGTGGAGATTGTTGAGAATGTATGCCTCATAAGCACAAAATTAACTTTTGCCTCTCAACATTTGCAGCAAAAAATGATTGGATGAAACTACTTTTCTCAAGTTCATTGAATATCAATATGATCAAGTTGAATATTAATATGTTCAAAGGAGATTTTGTATAGCCATTGATTTCTTCAGTTCTTATAGTTAATGATTGCAGTGTTTTTAGTGGCTAAATATGCTAGTAGCATTGGATGAATGAATGAGGGACACTTTTTTTTAATCTTTTTCTAGTTTGGATGAATGAATGGGGTTGCAATTTTTTCTCTTTTACTCATCCCATTTATGCATCATAAGGGTTGATGTGCACTAATTTTTTTGAGTTAATTTAAACCAAGATTTAGAGAATTGAATGAATAGGGGTTCATATTTTTATTTTTACCTTTTCCATTTTTTTTTATTTTGTCTCAATTTTGTTTTCTGCATGTTGATCTTTTTGAGTTAGCTTAAAGTACTTTTTAGATTATTAGTTAAGTGTGGATAATAAGTGGATTTAAATATTCTTTAAGAGGGTACCAAAATTCGTAAAAATTGGTGAGATACAATGAAATTTTCCATAGCAAAAAAGCATAACAGAACCATGTGTAAAATGATTGTAATTTCATTCAAAACATATCTTAGTGTCCCTACCCCATTCTCTCCCTCAATCTCTCCCACTCTCTACCACTTCCTCTCCTTCCTCCTCTCTATTCCCCCCTAATTTTCTCTTTATTTCCTTTCATTTACCTCTATCCCTTTCTCTCTACCTTTATCTTTCTCTCCCTACTTCCCTCACCCTTCCTCTCTCTCTCTCTCCCATTATGTCTCCCTCACCATCTCATCTCCCACACCCTCGCTCTCTTTATTTTCTCTATCTATTTCCCTCTCCCTCTAATCTCCCTCAACATATCCCTCCCTCTATCACTTTCTCTATAAATCTCCCTCCCTCTTTTCTTCCCCTTCCTGACCTTTTCTCTCTCTCTCTCTCTCTCTCTCTCTCTCTCTCTCTCTCCCTGTCTTTCACTTTGACCCTCACTCCCTCCATACCTCCTTCAACCCTTCTCTCTCTCTCAACATCAACTTCTCTCTATCTCTCTCGAAGTCACTCTCTCTCTTCCCCTCTCTCCTTCATTCTCTATTTTTTCCTCACTTTGTTTCTCTCTATTTCTCTCTTCCCATCCTACTTTACCTTACTCACCTCTTCTCTCTCTCCTACACCCACTACCTCACCCTCTCCCTCTCCCTATCTCTCTTCCACTCCCTCTCTCTCATCCTTATTGTCGCCCTAGCCCTATGTCTCCATCTCTTTCCCTCATTACCTTCCTCACACCATCTCTCCTCTATTATCTCTCTCCCCCCACCTCCTCTCTCTGTCCCCCCCTCTCTCTCTCTATGTTTCTGGTCCTCTGTCTCCACCCCCCTAATCCTCCTCTTTTTCTCAAACCTTCCGTCTATATCCCCCTGCCCTCCCCTTCTTTCTCTCTCTCCCTTCTTACTCCCCTCGTACTCTCCCCCTTTTCCCCTTCTCTCTCTCTCTCACCAACTCTCTCACCATCTCTCTCTCTCCCTTTCTCTACTATTGTGTCTCGCTCCCTTACTTACTCTCTTACTCAACCCCGCTCTATCTTCCCACCCTCTCATCCCCGTCCTCCTCCCCATCCCCCTCACTCACTCAACTCCACTCTCTGCCTCTCCCGACACAATCAACAAATCCTCTCTATAACCCTTTTATCTTTCCCCATTCTCTCTCTCTCTTCTTGTCTCCCACCATTACTCTCACTTTTTGTCCCACTCCTTCTTCCTCTCACTCACTCTCCCTTATTCACCTTCACTCAAAATCTCTCACTCCTTTCATATATTTCTCTATCTACATACCATTTATCCTCATTCAAATTCTACATACAAACATTTAAAAAATGCACAACTACATGTCAACATAATAGTTATTCAAAATCAAAAGAATACAATAATTTACTCATATATTAAAAAAGCACATAATGTGAAAATCCTAATAGAAATAGAATAGAATAACCTAGGAATAAAAAATCATATTGCATTCTAGTATTTAAATATAATTAAATGAAAGGCAAAAAAAATAGAAAACAATAAACTCTTTGTTAAAAGACAATTAAATCGATACATACAAAATATGAGCTCCAATTGGGTTAGGATCCAATCATGGGAATTCCATTTATATATATATAGACATGTCATTAAAAATATAAATTATATTAATAAGCCTTTTTATTTATATATTTAAATTGCTATAGAAATATAAAATAATAAATAATAAATATATATAAGGATTAAATTATAATAAAAAAAATTCAGATTGATATAGAGGAAAGGCGATATACAAAGTGTGTACAGCTTATTAAACCATTCATATAAGAAGCGAGTCCTAATGTAAAAAGGTTACTCTTATTGAAACTAGGGACGCGAGATAAGTAATAGCGGATCAAACAAAATTAATAAAAATTGAAATGTATTCGACGATCAGTAAACGTTACACGCATTGTTAAAGGATAAACGTATACACACTAGAATGTTGGGATATGGGCATAACGCATTGCCTTGTTCACAGCCGCAGGAGTGAAAAACTAGGAATGGCTGAACAATACGCCTCAGAGGTAATGTAAAGATACGCAATGCGAGCGTTGTGAACAAAAAATGAAAGGAGAAGAAACAAGGAGAGGTTGGTCCCGACAAGAAACTCAGAGGAAGCCAACGACTGGCACTACTGTGGACAGAAAATGATACTGTTAAAGCTGTACAGTAAATTCTCTATAAACCTCTAAACCATACAGTATTCATTTTATGGGCATGTGCCTTCTCTCCAATAGAGAATATATGCAAATTAAAATGAACTAGCGCAGAGGAGAGAAAAATTGGAAATCAGGAAATTAAAATTGCAATACATACTATTATGAATGAGAATTGGGTTTGGGGAGCCTATTCATGTCAACCAGAGGTCCATTCACTCTTGGTAGCACAGTCGACAGAAAATGGTCCTCTTAAAGCTGTACAATAGGAATAAACTATCTACCAAACCCTAAACCCTACTGTATTCTTTTCATGGGCGCTGGCCTTTCCTCCTTTTCTCCATTGCTAATGTACTAAATGGCACATAATAAGATTTCAAATAACTATTGACAGGTTAGTGCAAAGCATAGTAAAGAAGATCTGAAATCGAAAAAAATTAAACTATGACAAAACATAGTAGAGAATATCTAAAATTAAGATAAAATTATAGTAGATAAAAACCTGAAATCAAGAAAACTAATGAAATATGTAAAATTAAAGGAAAATTAAATTACAATACATACTATTATGAGCGAGAATTGCGTTTGGGCAGTTTATTAGCGTCCAGCAGAGGTGATTTCCCTCTCGGGAGGAAAGGACAGGTCGAAATCCATTTATCACACGTCCATCTCAGCATTCAAACGGTAACGACTAATCGGTGGAAGTCATTCTGAGACGTCCATGCTCAATGCTAAAGACTCAAACGTTAACGACCAACCACATAGGCACTGACAAGACATGAAGTGATTGGAAGACCAGATACGCACACAGACAAGATAGAAGCGCTTGGAAAACAACACAAGCAAGGAAATTTTTTGAAAATCGTGTTAAAATTCAAGATATATAGAGCGTAATATCTCTACCTGCCCCTCTTTCCGTGGCTTTCCTTCAACGGGTAGATGCTTTTGTGTGTTTCCTCAAACGGATAGGGTAACGGTCCAATTTGTTTTTCTGGTCTTTCTTGTTTTTTCGTATATCCTTCAAAATCGCTTTCCTTATTTTGTGTAACCGTTGAAAAAAATCTTACTACTTTACTTCTCAAGGTTTTCCCCTTACTCCACCATCCTCAAAATTTGCATTTCGTGTTTTTTCCAAACGTGGAAAGTGTTCCTTTCGAATGCTCGAAGTTACAATTGAGATCATTTCGAATGGGTGAGAAGAGGACGAAGGCATCTCAGCTTTTTTCCAACTTAGGTTTGAACCATTGGCTTGTGCACCTTGGGGTTGTTTTCACTTACATTTTGTTAAAGGCTATGATCTCATGACTGAAGTAGGGTTTGACTAGATTTTGTGATGTTTGACAGTTTTAGATGTTGTGAATATTAAAATTGTTTATTTAAGTTATATACAAGATTTAAGTAAGATTAATGTATTTTAATATATATA
>APFE030873433.1:3591-27062 GCA_000404065.3 Pinus taeda
ATGAGTAAGAAACAATCTATAGTGGCACTATCAACTATAGAGGCAGAATACATGGCAACCACTCATGCAAGCAAGGAAGCAGTTTGGTTGCAGAGATTGTGTTCAAGTACGGGGTTAGTACAGGGAGCTATAAGGATAGAATGTGATAGCCAAAGTGCAATTTTCTTGGCAAAGAACCCTTCTTACCATTCAAATACAAAGCACATTGATGTTCAACATCACTTTGTGAGGGATAGGATAGATGACAAAAGGGTGTTGCTGGTAAAGGTGGACACTTTGAAGAATACTGCAGATGCATTGACAAAATCTATGGGCTTTGAGAAGTTCTCTTGGTGTATAGAAACAATGGTTGTTGTAGGGTTGGATAAATGACTAAGCTCTCTTGTGGCCCCCAGTGGAAAGAAAACAACAAGTGGGAGAATGTTGGGTTGTGTTATATTCTTTCCACTACTAGCCCACGTAGTTAACAGGAGGGTTAGGAGGGGAGCGGAGCCCCCCCTTCGTTGCACCGATTGCATAACAGGGGTAGTCACAAGGGCTTTGAGGGGTGCAAGTAACCCCACTCTATGGGGTTCAGGGGAGCGTCTCGGAAAATTTTGGTTTTGGACCCTATGTTAGGCTAGGTGGACCTACCTATGGTTTTGTGCATGATTTTTGCACATGATTTTGGATGCGATGGTTTTCGGTCCATGGCTTTGGACGCAATGGTTTTCGGTCCATGGCTTTGGACGCAATGGTTTTCGGTCCATGGTATTGGATACTTCGGCATGTATAAATATGTATTGTAACATTGAAAGGAACATAATGAAAAATCAAGCTGGTAGTCCCAGTTTTGGGATCCAGGGGAAATCTTTGTGTATATGTGTTTTATGTGTTATGCTCTCGCATTGTTTATTTTATGTGTTTTAGCAGGTATTTTCTGTACCGGGTTAAAATATACACATCTTGACAAAGCCTTAGTCAAGATATCTGCATCCTTTTCCTCAGTCGAAACATACAGCAACAACATGATCCTCTTGACCACACAGTCTCGAAGATGGTGATACCAGATATCAATGTGCTTGGACCTATCATGAAAAACTGGATTCTCTGAGAGTTTGATACAACTTTGGTTATCATAGTAGATCACTATAGGATCCATCATCTGACCAAACAATCCCACTAGAATCTTTTGCATTGAAATGGCCTCATATGCAGCTTGACTAGCAACCATGTATTCAGGCTTTGCTGAGCTAAGTGCAACTGATCTATGTTTCTTGCTGTACCAGGAAACTACAACTGAACCAAGGTTGAAGATTCCTCCAGAAGTGCTCTTCTAATCTGATGGACTCCCTACCCAATTCGTATTTGTGAAGCCCTGAAGCTTCACTCCCTCTATCCATCTATACCACAATCCGAACTGAGATGTGCCTCTGAGGTATCTCAGCACATGCTTCGCTGCCTTCCAAAACAACTTGGTAGGCTAAACCATAGCTTGAATCAGTTAGTTTATCAAAAAGCATCAGTTGGTTCGTGTGTTCACTAGATACATAAGTGAACCCACCATGCCGATAAATAGTAGCAGCTACTACCTCACTTGAAGTAGCATCCTCCTTCCTCCAGTTCCCAGCTATAGGAGTTTGCATGGGCTTGCACTTCTCCATGTGAAAGCGCTTGAGTATCTCATTGGCATACTTCCCTTGAGACACAAATACTTCCCTATCTTTCTGCCACACCTCCATGCCTAGAAAGTAGCGCATAAGGCCCATGTTCTTCATCTTGAACTCTCTTGCAAGGTCCTCCTTGCAAGACTATATCAGCTGATCATAACTTGTCAAAATCAGATAATCGACATAAAGAACAATGATTAATGGTTTACCTTCTACCATGATGTGGTAAAGGTTCACATCTACTTCACTCTTGGTGAAGCCCAAACCAGTGAAATAGATGTCGATCCTGGTGTACCAAGCACGGGGTGCTTGCTTCAGCCCAGCAGAGCCCTCTTGAGTCTGCACACATCCAACTCACGATCGAAGGTTTCGAAACCTTCTGGCTACTCAATGTACACCTCCTCCTCAATCTTCCCATTGAGGAATGTTGTCTTCACATCCATCTGGTGGATCTTCCACCCCATCTGAGCTGATAGTGCCAACATCGATCTAATCAATGAGTACCTTGCTACAAGAGCAAAAGTCTCATCGTAGTCGATCCCCTCGACCTGTGAGAAACCCCGAGCAACAAACCATGCCTTATGTTTTTCAACACTGCCATCAGCTGCCTGCTTTACCTTGTAAAGCCATCTGGAACTCACCACTGACTTGCCCTGAGGCCTTGGGACAACATCCCACACACTATTCCGAATGATAGAGTCACACTCCTCTACCATTGAATCAACCCAAACTAGTTGCTGCAATGCCTCCTCGAATGAAGAAGGTTTTGTGTCTACACACTCCCCAACTAGGGCCATGTACCCAATGTACTGCTCAGGTGACCTCCTCTGTCTGTGCTGAGAATATGGTTGTCCCACATTCTCCCATGCATCCAGCATCAACCTATCAACTTCCCTTGAGCATTTCCGCCCATCTCTGGAAGTATCATCATGAGTGGATGTCTCCACACCTAGATCCTTTGCTTGTGGCTACTCCGCATCAATCTGAGGCTCCTCATCCTTAGGAACTGAAAGTTCCTCATCTGCATGCAAGTCGAGCTCCCTCTCAAGTGATAAGCGCATGGCTTTCTGCTCGTCAAACTTCAGATCCCTCCATACCACAGTCCTCTGAGTGGAAGGCAGGTACACGCGATAGTTGTGGGGTCTATCCGTGTATCCCACAAGTATTCCCAACTCAGCTATTGGGTCTAGCTTCTTCCTAGCATCTTTGGTCACATGACAACAAACTGATGATCCAAAGATTCGAAAGTGACTTACATCAGGTCGCTTCTAGGAATAGGCCTCCATAGGTGTCTTCATTTCCAGTATACGGTGTGGGCTTCTGTTCTGCAAGTATATTGTTGTATTGCATGCCTCAGCCCACAAATGCAATGGTAGGCTTTGGTCATGCAACATCGCTCGAGCTGCTCCCACAATTGATCTGTTCTTCGCTTCAGCCACCCCATTCTGATGTGGGTTATGGGGTGCCGCCAGTTCCCATTTAATATCTTCTGCAGCGCAGAAGTCTTTAAACTTTTGGGAGACATACTCTCCACCATTGTCACTACGCAAGGCTTCTATTGTCTTTCTAGATTCTTTCTCTACCAAGCCTTTAAACTCACAAAACCTTAAGAAGGTTTGATCCTTCTTTTGCATAAAGTAGATCCAACATCTACGAGAAAAATCATCAATAAAAATAACATGGTACCTTTCTTTAGCAGTGGAGGCTATAGAGAAAGGTCCACACACATCTGAGTGAACTGCTCCAGGATTGCTCCAGCTCTACTGTCTCAATCCGGAAAGGAAGATTTCACATACTTACCCAAGGTACAACCTTTGGATGTAGTCGTCTGCTCAAGTTTTCCCTTGGGTAATCTAGTAGAAATCTGTTGCATGATCTTCAGGGCTCCATAGTGCAAGTGACCCAGTCTTTTATGCCATAGCTCGCCAATATCTTGGCTCTGCACCATCTCAAATTTGAAACTCAAAGAAACACAGTGGTCTACCTCCAGCTTGTAGAGATTCTTGACTCGAATCTTGTCTAGTACCGATATGCCTTAGGAATACCTTTCCTTGACTAAAGACTACATCATAGCCTTTATCTTCTAGCACAGTGACAGACACAAGATTCTTCTTCAGACTTGGTACATACTTTACATCAGTAAGGGTGAGGGGAGATCCATGCTCCCTCTGAAACACAACCATACCTTCACCTGAAACACAGTACTTTCCATCACTGCCCATCTCAATCTGCATCTGGAGATCCTTCTCCTCCAAGGTACTGAAAAGATTCTTGTCACCTGACATGTGGAAGTGAAGCTCCACTATCCAACTACCACACACATCCCACAATGGATGAAACCATGCATGCAATAAGCGAGAAATCCAACTCAAACTATGAGGCCATGCCTCACCATCAGATCCCTTTGAGGAACCCTTCTTGGATTTCTTCTATGGACAATTCGTAGCATAATGGCCCACTTCATGACAATGAAAGCATCGCACTTTCGATTTGTTAATCTTCTTCCCACCATGGGAAGAACCAGATTTGGGATGGGACACCTTCCCTTTCCCTTTCCTCACCTTACTCGCTAAGGCTAGATTTTCCTCATCATCTTGATTCGATGAGGATACATCTCTGGTGCTTCTTCTTATTTCCTCCTGCATCAGATCCGACTAAAGTCATTCCCAATCTGGCAGTTTTTCTCTTCCCATTAACCGAGCCTTGGCAGCTATGCCAGCTCTTAGGAAGATCGAGGAGTGCAAGACTCACCATGTCATCATCAACAGTAGTGATTCCTACACTTCCAAGCTCATCCTTGCAAGTGGTGAGCTTGTTCAGATATGTAGAGATCGTGTCGTTCTTCTCACACTTGATCTTACAAAGCTTGTCTTTCAGCGTCAGCTTCCTCTGATCACTGTTGTTCTGATATAAATCTTTCAATGTTTTCCACATCGAAAACAGTGTTTCCTTCCCATGGAGACTCGAGACAATGTGGCCTCAAACTCCCTTCATGAGGATTCTCCTTGCTTTAGCCACACATTTCTTCCATTCCGCTAGTTGAGTAGCATTAGTCGGCTTGGGGATTTCTTGATCGATGAAGTCCTTTAAACCGTTATCCTCTAATACTGCTTCCATGCGATCCTTCCAAGTTATATAATTCGAACTACCATCAAGGGCATACTCGAGTCTTAAACCATTGAATGCCATATGTGAAATAGAGATGTGATAAGAACTCGATTTCTATATTCAGGGACCAAACTTCGAACTTCTCCTTCTTATATATTATTCTTCTCCTTGATCACCTTTGCTTCGATACCATGTAGAAATTCCATTGTAGATCAATAGATTATGCAATATACTAAAACACAATACAAGATCTACTTCTACAACACTTTGCGGAAGCTTAATCGAATTGAGCAAGATCAAGAGAACACATATAACTGAGAAAGAGAAATCAATCACACATAACACAGAAGAAATATCATGAGTAAAACCTCAGCCTAAAACCCCAACTCTGTATTATCATGCAAGTGGAAATCTTGTTCAAGTGATCTGGATTTAAACAGGAACGCAACAAAGTACAGAGATAACCATAAACATATATATGCAGTGGAAATAATACTTCATTTCATTAATGTAAAATACTGAAATATGCTTATAAACAGTAATGGAAATAAACCAGCTAGGGTGATGGTAGCTTATCTCTGAGAAGAGATGTGTGGTGGCTACATGCCTCTAAACTATGTTACAATGAGGCTCGAAGGCCTATTTATTGTTGAGAAACAATGCAAAACCCTTAACATTCCAAAACCTAACCCTAGAAGATGAAATGCCAAATTGTGGGCCTTGTTTGGGTAAATTGGTACATCAATTTCCCGGGGTCGTAACTTTGGCATACGATCTCCGTTTGACGGGTGCAATAGCTTGTTAGAAAGATCTATCCAAGAACTACCACTTTGGGAAGAGAAACATCGATCCATGGACCCATGTTGCCCCAAGATTTCTCAAAAAACGTCGTTTAGGGCCTCAAAACAACTCCGAAATTTCAGGACCCGAAAAACTGCTAAAAATAGTAAATTGTGCTACAATTACGGAAACTGAAAAACTAAAAGAGACAATTGTGGGTGTCCAAATGGGATAGGTGGGTGGCCACCAACATCCACCTGGATCATTCCTCCCCCCTTAGGAAACAATGGTCCCCATTGCGTCGAGTTCCTCCCTGACATGAGGAAGCTTGTGCTGAGCTGGGTCTCTGGTGAGTTGTTCTACAATCTCTGATGTGTCCAGAAATGGTGGGAAGCATGGTCGACGATGGTCCACATTGAACACTCGGTGCAAGCGAAGGAATGGAGGAATGTTGTGCTTCAAAGCATTATTTCCCGTAGCCTTGGTACTGGTGTAAGTACCATGTCGGAGTGATCTAAGTTTCTGATGGGTTCTGGTAAGGCGTTCTCTCTGCAGATGTAACCAAACTTTGTCTCCCACCTGAAACTTGTGTGGTACCCCTGTGGATGAGGAGAAGTTGTTCCTGTGTTCTTTCATGACCGTATCCCTCTGTTGCTGCTGCTGCGTGGAGGAACCCTTCGTGGGGGTCATGGATGCGATGACGATCTTCCCCTTACTTTGGGAGCGAACCAGACAGATAAATTTCCTAGTCTGGGAGATGAGTTTGCTGCCTTTCTTAGCAATGATCAAAGAGGTGGCAGTAGGTGGGGCTACCTCCGGTATCCTGTATAATGAATCACTCAAAGAAATAATAACAGCGCGAGGCCTTGACTCATACACAGCATGTCGCCTCCGTAAGTATGGCTGGCCTAATAGTACATCACAAACATCCAGAGGTGTAACATCACACAATACCTCGTCTGTGAAGGGCTTGATGCTGTAGGGAAGGCGGCACTGCTGGCAGACTTTGAGATCTCGTCCTTCATGAAGCCACCCGATACTGTACGGCTGCAGGTGTGGTGTAGTCGATAGGCCCAACCGCTTCACGACCTTTGCTGGAACGAGGTTCTTTTGGCTGCCACTGTCGACAATGAATTGCAGCGGCGAACCCTTCACCCACATTTGTGAGTGGAAAATATGTTCCCCCTCCTCTGGGTATTCGGGCTCATTCTTCTGGATCTTGGCAGTGGCAACAGTGGCATTGGGATCCGCATCAATGATCTGCTTCCCTTTGCCATTCCCCTTATCGAGTTCTCGCTCAGCATCGGAACATGCATCTGATTCGGAAGCCTTCAACTCAGCCACTAGCGACTGCTTGGTCCAACACTCACTTGTGTTATGAGTGGGACTCTTATGGAATTCACACCACTTTCCTGTGTCCTTCTTCAACTTCGTGGTGTTGTTATTTTCTTATAGCTTCGACGGGTTGTCTTGGGTCACCCAGCCTTGGCTTTGTCCTTTTGTCTTTGGATTTGCAGATCCAAAGTCTCACTTCTTCTGTTTGAACTTTTGCTTGATTTTGACAGTGTATCGGTATGTTGTGCCAAGCGAGGAGATGTTCAGGAACTCCATCTCTTCCTAGATGTATCTATGTAGGTAGACGTGGTATTTGAGTACCAAATGTAGCTCAGAGTCCTTGATACCCAATTGTGTGCGAAGGGTATGAAAAATGTTTGTGAACTACGACATCTTGATCCCGTCCCTGCCGCAGTGCGGTCCATTTGATGTATTTGTCCTCATAGCTTTTGACAGGGTAGTACTGCTCCTTGACAGCATCCCAGAATGAATCCTAAATGGGTGTGGCTGAAAATAGTGAGCCTGTGCTTTCATCCTTCTGCTCACAGTAGGTTTCCCACCAGTCCTTGACGTGGGGGGCTTCTTTGAGAAGAGCAAAAACAATATTTTCCCGACTCGAAAATTCATGAACAGAAAAATAACCCTCTAGCAGATTAACCATTTATCTACGACATCTGCGTCTATTGACCCTTGAATTGGGATTTCAAAATTTAACTTGTACTAAACGGTGTGGCTTTCCAAAGTAGCTGTGGAAGCCGATGTGTCGCCTCTGGTGACCATGAAGGTCTGCATCAAAGCTATCCATCATCGCATTCCTTTGCGTCGAGGCTTCTTCAAGCAGATTTTCAATAGATCTTCTATTCCCCTTTTGTCTTTTTTCTCATCCACCATGGGAGGCCGTTGAATTTGTGAAGCTAGTCTTTGCAAAGGTCGACCATTTCAAGCTTCTAACTGCTTATATCCGTCCTCATTAGGACATGCAAGAAAAACAGAGAAAAAGCATACCGCTCGATACACTGATCTGGATTTAAACAAGAACACAACAAATTTATAGAGATAACCATAAACACATATATGCATGGAAATATACTTCATTTCTTAATGTAAAATATGAAATATGCTTACAAACAGTAATGGAAATAAACCAGTTAGGGCGATGGTAGCTTATCTCTGAGAAGAGATGTGTGGTGGCTACATGCCTCTGAACTGTGTTACAATGAGGCTCGAAGGCCTATTTATTGTTGAAAAACAATGGAAAACCGTTAACATTCCAAAACCTAACCCTAGAAGATGAAACGCCAAACTGTGGGCCCCATTTGGGTAAATTGGTACATCAATTTCCCGAGGCCGTAACTTTGGCATACGAACTTCGTTTGATGCGTACAATAGCTCGTTAGAAAGATCTATCTGAGTACTACCACTTTAGGACCCAGATTTCCCAAAAAACGTCGTTTAGGGCCTCAAAACGGCTCCGGAAGTTCAAGACCCGAAAAATTGCTAAAAATAGTAAATTGTGCTACAATTACGAAATCTGAAAAAATGAAAGAGACAATTGTGGGGGTCCAAATGGGATAGGTGGGTGGCCACCAACATCCACCTGGATCATCAATTTGCAAAAATAATCAACTCTCAAGCTATCCTGCTCTCTCTGCAATCAAAAAATACAGCTCATAGACTGAATAGACACTGTATATGTCCTCCTCAAGCCCTCCAAGCCTCCTATTTCCTTACGCAATTTTTATTGGGGTCCAATGATGTCACATGTGTGAATTGGCCTCATCACACTCACTAAAGCTAAAGAAGTAAATGCGCAATCCTCAAGGAAAGAATTCCTTCTGCATGCAAGGAATATTCACAATGGAATATTCTAGCAACTGATAGTACACTGCCCCTCCATTTGTTCTCAACTGGGTCTCTGTCTGAACTGACATGCAAGAGTTATTTATGAGAGAATGCTCAGTTATCTGAAGTGCAGTAGTTACATGTATGCAAGCATTAACTAACTAAACTTACATTAATTCAACAAACTGTTTGAATTAATCTAACTGGACTTGACTCAGTTAACTGAGCCAACTAATTACAACTCAATATTACAACTCATCATTATCTCTTTTACTGATGGATAAATTACTCAATTAATGGAGAAACTGTTGCATGTCCCCACATAGACTTCAAGTTTGATTTTCCTTAACTAATTAACTCAAGATGAATTAATTAATTATTTTACAAACTGGTGCTAAGATCAAATTCGAATTTTACTTCACTATTTTAGTTTAGGAACTGACTAAAATAGGAAGGTATCCTGAAATGCTATTTATAGAATGCTATTTTTAGCACTTCCATTTTTCCATCCGCTGTTGCTAAGATCAACAATGGCTGAACTGCTATTTACAGCAGTGCTATTTTTAGCAATTCTATTTTTAGCATTTCTTGTTAAAACCCTAAAAATAAAATGCACAAAGATTGAAAGAATTGGTGAAGATTTACAACCAGAGACTGATTCTTGTTACCCCAAAGAACCAATTATAACATTTTCAATCAAACCTAGGAAAGATTTTTCAACTTTGGTCCTCGGTAATGGCGCTAATTGATGTTGTTACCCTGGAGACAATTCTTGATTACAAGGGAACCAATGCCCAAGACATCTACAATATTGATCAATATTTTAAGTGAATGTTTTGGCGAGGGAAAGACCATGAGAGCTATAATGAATGGTCTAATTCAAAAACCCGGTACTATTCAGAACCAGAATGGTACAAAACAATGAGTGTTACAGATCTTTGGGTTGAAAAAATGGCTAGAGGAAAATGAAGAGGATCAGGGTTGTACAACTTATTTAAGAATCTGAGTTCAAACTCTATAGAAGGAATTGTGGAAAAGATTATGTAGTGCGTAAATTCTTGGAAGTGGAGTGCCTATTAAGGGTTTCAAATTTAAAAAACATGAGTAACAATAAGTAAATTAATGAGTTTTAAACTTTAAAAAAACTTGTTACATCTTACACTATTCCAAGAGAGGAAAAAAATTAATGAAAGAAAATAATATTTGCAACTGCAACCAAAACTGGAATCAAAACTAACTTCTATTATTCAGTTTTTAGAAATTTCTCCATTACACCATCTCACAATTTGCATACTTCAAACCTTTACAAAATGACTATTTTAGGCCTTTATTATTGTCCCTGGTTAACTATTCAAAAGCATTTATAAAACTAATTTTGAAACCATTATAAAATTAATTTTCTTATAATATATAATAGTTATATATAATATTTAAAACCTTTTATAATGTGGAAACCTTTTATAAATAGTATATATCTGGTTGGGTTCTGATCCTAAAATAAAACCCATTCACGACTTTATAATAAACACAATAGTGCTCGAACCCTTATGAATGATGGTGCAGGCCCTAGGTTTTTGTTATGTGCACACGTTGGAAAATCACTAGCGGTTTTGAAAAACCAGATACCACCTTGCAACACCATTCTACAGTGATTTTTAGAAAATGAGGTGTGGGTGGTGCAATGAATCTTGACCATCGATTTGTTGATGGCCCATTTCTGGAAAACCATTCTGTAACACCCCTCTCCTCTGTTAAACTTTGTCCACTTAGAAGTTGTCGCATGCCATCGGATTTGAAGAAAGAAACATTTTGGCCCTTGATTGCTCTAGAAATTACAAGAATTATAATGTTGGTCTTGTGTTGACTCGAATCATGAAATAATGTCGACTATCGATTTCCCTGTTTGACTGTTGGGCATTAACCACTGTTTCTCCCAATTTTGACCGAAGAGACGACTTACTGTAATAATTTTAAACATTCCTACATACGATTGGGTGTCTTCCCTATATATATCATCACTGAATAAATTAGGACCAGGTAATGAACTTCGATTAGACTGAGAAGTATATGTAGCTATAGTGATAGCTTGATGATCTGTCCCTTCATTCTCAGGTCAACTACAGGTTGGGAAGATGAGCTAAAATTCTGAGTCAACAATTCATCCCTGTCATCATCAAAAGTGAGCTTATCATAAATCTCTCAAAACACATCAAGCTCCAAGGGACGATGCACTGGTGACAGTCTTCAAAATCAGTTCAAAATTTTCAACACGGATACTAAGAGGCATTTTGGCAAAGTTCATTTTTCCCATTATCATCAATTTGATTCAAGTCTAAATCTGACTTCACTGACTATAAGGCCCCATAGGAGCAAAAGCTTCATCTATTGAAGTAGATAAATGCATCCAGGTTTTTTTTTATGGTTCACATATTTGAGAAGATAAATGTAATATTATTACCCCATCTGTAGATGTTTTCTCATAAACCACATTAAGAAAATATCTAATGAAGTTTTGTTTCCTTTGTCCATTGAATTAAATTTAGCAGCATTTAAAATTGTATTTTAGAGATAAAATGTTGCAAATCATTCTTTTTGGTTTTGTTGGTCAAAATGTACTTGTTGCTTCAAATCCTTTCCAACCTTGTTCTCCTATACTTTGCGCTAGATTTATTGGGGAAAAAAGGTCCCTATGACTTATCAACCACTGCAATTAGCATTGCTAATCCGGTGCAAGATACAATAAGGGGAAAATAAGCACTTGTGCAAGTTACCACTGATATACGAGATGTCATTGTGGGACATCATTGTGTCATATTGACCTGCTTCATCTAGTTCAATAGATTCATTCACGTCAAAAAATGATATTTGTTCTGAATCATTGCTTTCATCATACTTTGTTGGAGGTATTATCGTTGCCATAATTTAATCAGAAGAAAGGAGTTTGTATTCGCTTATCGTCTTTTAGAAATTTTATGGGAATGAAGAAATACCACATAATGTAGCAAGAAAGCTCCAATTTTTAATAGTAAAAATTTATCGCCAAATTATGAGGTAGAAGCCTCATTCGAAGGTATTTTAAAATAGCTTGAGAAATCAAACATTTAGTCGCTACAATCAAATATCCTGCATATACATTTTTTATCACTCATTTTCATTTATGGATATGGCATCAGGATGGATTCAATGTGTTAATTTTTGTTAGGGTTATATTGTTCTTTTCTTTAAGTAATTGCATTCTTTCATTTGCATATTAAATTCACCCCACAACATCATATCATTATTCAGATTTACAACATATAAACCCATATAGAGAGAACAATATCATCATTGCAGCGGAACATAAAGGAACAATAGAAGAAAATAATTCACACATAGAGACACCAAGATTGGTCGGAGACCAAGGAAAAACCCACTATGAGGAAAACCCTTTCAAATTCTTCTTCCTATAGATTGTCATTGAATGTTTCAAGAGAGAGTACAATAACCCAATTCCAACAATAAGTCAAAGTCAATGGTCAAATCAGCCTTCCAAGAGCTTCAACAAAGAATGCAATCACACTGCAAATTCCTGCAATCATACATGAATTCTTGTAACAACACGTGAATTCCTGTAATAGAAAATTCCTGCAATCATATGTGAATTCTTGTAACCACACGCAGATTCCTATAATAACAAATTCCTACAATCATATGTGCATTCCTATAACCATATGTGAATTCCTATAATAGAAAATTCCTGCAATCTTATGCAAATTATTGTAACCACACACGAATTCCTGTAATAGAAAATTCATGCAATCATATGCAAATTCATGTAACTACACATTAATTCCTATAGTAGCAAATTCTTGCAATCATATGCGAATTCCTGCAACCACACATGATTCTTTTTTAGCATGCGGTCTCCTATAATAACATGTGAATTCATGTAATTTGTACGAACCAATAAAGAGAAGATGTATGGTGTTAATTTTCCAAATGAGGTTGAGGTCACTTGTATTTATAGGCTTCTAAGGGTGTTCAATTTGCTTTAGGGTCAACCTGATGAAATATGCACGTGGTCTTTAATTCAAAAACACACTTTCGCTTATCGAAATTGAGTGCTTCAATAGTCGAAATTGGTCCTCTTGAAAAGAGGAATCTAGTCCCATGGTTGTAATTTATCACTAAGTTTCCAAATTAACACTCCCTCTCAGCTAAGGAGAAATTCCAACTGTATCATGTAACCATTGCAATAATCCTTACATCACATCATGTCCCGGTGTCTCAAGTATCTCATCATCAAATGTCACCACTTCTCATCTCTACTCGTCTTTGCTTATCTCTTGATTGTCTCTGTGCATATGTTGAACATTATTGAATTTAAAAGAAGAATAATTTGATATCAAAGGGGAGACTAAGCTACCACCCTCTATCCATCGGGGAGCCACTAATACCACCCTGAATTACTTCCATCGGGGATCCCAATGCTACTACCCAGGAAACATAAGAGAGCATAACATCAAGAATCCATGCTCAACCTAGAACCACATCGGGGAGCACATATGAACCTAGAAACCAATGACAATGAGGAAGGTCCTACAAGACACTCTCACCCCGTGTCAAGCAATAGGTGAGATACCACTTACCAAGAAAGGAACAAAACCATCCCATGATGAAATCAATGGGTGGGATACCACTTTCTATATAAGAGGTAAGGATCAAATTCATCCTATTTCCTATTGATCTTCCCGTATATTGACCCTAAGGAGTCATGTGGTAGAACACCTGCATCACAATTTGAGCTTGGGTAAGATAACCAACTTACCAAGGGTAAGGATCACACACCCCAAGCCTCCTCAACCCATTGGCCAGACAAGGAGGTACAATCCCGACAAGCCCGACTCATGGATATGATGCCAACGGAGGTATACTATACTAGACCAAGATAGGGAGAGATACCTGACTTGTCATAATGGAAAAGGATCACACACACCCTTTGGGTGACAATAGGGGATATACCCGACCTACTACAAGAGTAGGGATCACGCACATCTATTGTCTAGAGTTCCCTCAACCCCAGGAGTGTTTCGGATCAATTCCTCACCCTAGGAGCTAATACATGGGGGAAGATCTAGCTCAGTTTCCTTGATCAGCCCTGCTCTCTGCATATCATAAACATATCATTGTTCTCATATGTAATATTGGCATAAACAACTCACTAAAGAGTTCAATCATAATTTCTCAATAGTAGCAAACTCATGTTCATGCAGGACATCAAATCAAATATTATATTAGAAAAAATATATATCACAAAAATGATACCTTATTCATCCTCCCTCTCACGGAGGTGGCAAAAACAAGCCTAAGCTTGTTTCATACAACAACACTATCTAAATATAGGAAGATATCTAAGTCCCAACTATATACAGGATTCTCTTCCAATCATATCCCACTATTCATTATCACAATGTATCATTGTCACATCCAGAAACTGTTCAAAATAGCTTTCCAAAGAGTTTTCTTCAACCTTCCTCACAACTAGCCATGCCAACAACATCATACTCAACCTCAGTCATGCTTAACACAACATACTTTTTTTTTATCAAAATATCATGGGAGATCTCATACTAAAGCAACACCCATATGTGCTCATCTTATAAATAATGATCCCAAATAGCATCATTGCATCCATGCAATCATATATTATAGGAAGAATATATCCAGACCAAACATTGATTGTCACATGCTAATATCTCAAACATGTGCTTGACACAACCCAATGTGTATGAAGCGGCTCAATCAAGAATTGACACAGGTTGTTCTAAAACATATATCCAAATGGGTGTTCACATAGAACATCAATGATTCAATCAATTGTCGGTTTCCAATTCAGGTTCAACAATATCTCTACATAACTTCATGAATTCAATTCCACTAGGGTTTCCAAGTATTTTCATTTCCACTTTCCAAAATACTCTTTAATATTCTCACGATATATTTTATTTTTTCGAACTAAATCATGCCAAGATTCTTCATCTCGAAATTTAGAGACCAACTCCCTCGTACTTTGATCATCAAAGGCTCATTACCTGTCAAGAGTACACCATCAACATATAAAACCAAAATCAAAGGCATACCATAGACCACTTGAAGTAGCTATTCGTATCGACACATCTTCTTGCCTTCACTAGGTAATTGTCAATGTGAACATACTAGGATCGAGAGGCTTGATTTGAATCATATAATGCAATTTGCAAACATAATACTGACAAAACCAATATACTCAACTTCAAATGCAATCAAATCAACCAAGTTTGTTTATCAAGACTTAAATGCCAAACCAACAATAATATCAAAGCCATTAAAATTTCCTACCATTGTCACTGTAAAAAATATTCGGATGAAGTGGCAAGTAGAGTTCTCATCCAAATACTAGATTACAACCTTATCTATTGTAATGTCAACAACTATCATTTACAAAGAATTATGTAGCCAAACTTTATCAAGACAACCTCATGATCATAGTATCAATCATATTATAAATGCATACACCAAGGATAAGTCATATAATTTTCTACCATCCATAAAATTACTGCATACTGAATCAAAATTGTTTAATTAAAGTGCCAAATGCCAATGATGCCATTACATAATCATTAAGAGTTACTATGCCCATACTATCATCTCACATCAAGGTAAATTACCATTCTTGAGTACGAAATCAGATCAAAACTCTAACTTGCTATCACTGTGAATTCAATCAATCCATAACCTTAAACATATTTATGAACTATCATGCATCATGTCAAAGTTCTAAGAGATCATCAATTATCCAATCCCATATTTATCATCTATACTAAGTTAAGCCAATACTATTATATGCTAACTAAAATGATCAATTCAAGGCAAACAACATATTGATATGCATATTTTAGTCTCATGCAAACACAAGATTAGCCAAGACATTCACGTTCTCTATAACAAGTCAAACATTATGTAAAACTTCCCTGCTCATATAACATGTCTATAGGACTATCATATGCCTAGTGCGTTCCTGGTCTTGTGCATAAAGATTTAAAATTTATAACATAGAGGCTCAATCGCACCTATAGGCTGTCTTCGGTGTTGTTGGGAGGCTTATAATTGTATCCTTAAGCCTTTCTCCTAGCAGTTGGGGCTTGGGTTAGGAGAAACATTTTCTGCTCAAACCAAAACTTGCCAAAAACATCTTTAACAACATCAAATGGTTATTCATGACCATAGTTCTTCCTTTAATAGTCAAGTGTCTTCTTTTTAAATAATAATAGGTTTTTAAATCTTATGGTGTTTCTCCCTCTGAATGAGAAGCCTCTTCAATCATCACTATCAACCTGTTTATCATAATATTTTCATGCTACAACAAAATTGTTAGATCACAAACTATAGCAAGTTCTCAAACATATATAATAACAAGTCATCATCATGTCATCAAAAATTCATCAAGAGTTAGTGTCATATAAGTGTATATTCATATTTCAAGGATCATAATCACAACATCAATTTGAGGCATCCAATTCTACAACATGTTAGGTTTAGCTAGATCAACAAGAGAATCAATCTTAATGTCACAGTTCCATCATGCTTATCTCAAACAGTCATTAACAATAGCATCAATCTACCATATATAAAAAACAATGTGTTAGTATTGTATATAATATCAGGAAATCCATCATGTCTAAAATGTAAGATGCTTGCAAAATATCAAAAACACCAATATATATCACATAAATCGAAATTACATTCATAATCATATATAAGTCATTCATAAAGGAGATATTCTCATCATACTTTAGGTCTTACCTTACAATCTGTTGTAGCAGCTACAACCACCCTCCAAATTTTTGCCTTCACTTTGTTTTGGAGCCTCCCTCCTCAAAATCTTAGCAACATGGCTTGCACTGCTTAGGTACTTATGTTTTTATTTGAAATTATCTTTCACTTTGCAGCTTGTGTTCACTAACTTGTCTTGCTGACAAACCACAAGTTGACCCCATGACTCGGTTCACATCTGGTTCTTGCGTTGTCCTGGCAAACTGTGCAATCCTAGAGGGAAACCAAGCTTACTCTTAGGAATTGTACAGAGCAACCTGGTAGTCAGCCCTACTCTCCAGAAATGCACAGAGCAGTCTAGCAGACAACCTTGCTCATAGAAATTGCACAGAGCATCCAGACACTGGGCTTCAGCTCAAGGATTGCGCAAACCCAGCTGGTAGCTTGTCTTCAGCTGGGAAATTGTGGAGAGCATGAGAGGTAGCCAGAGCCACTCATCCCAAGAATTGCGCAGAACCATTCCACATGTTGTTGTCTGATGCATGTGCCGACAAGTTTCTCGGTTCCCTCTAGAACTACACAATATTCCCATTCATGCAAGGCAACCCTTTCCCAAGAAAGAAAAAAGGAAAAAAGTAAAAAGAATCCCTAAAAAATATGGACCTATTTTTAGCACCGGGAGTTACCTGCAAGTCAATTTTAGAAACTTCCCGCCAAGCATTTCTTTTTCCTAGATTTGTTGCATGCATGTCATAAACCCTAAATATTCTAAATCTATTTAAACGATGCCCCAAAGCTCATTCTACACACTTGATCTTGCAGCTATGGCATTCCCATGGCATCTAGGAACCTTTGGCACAATCGACGCAACTTTTCCAGGTAAGATTTTCTTTTCAAGTCTTTTGTTGCTTTTCTATTGCTTTTATTTCCTTGTCTTGTGTGAGTGTTGTTTTGCATGTTTTATTAAACGACCACTGGCATTTTGATTTGTTTTAACTTGTAGAAGTGTTGTTTAAATTGTTGCATTGTCTTTCCTAAGTGTTGCATGCGTAACATTGTTTTTGCATTAATAGTCGTCGTTGCAGTGACCCTCTCCACCAGCTTCATTGTTCATCTATTTCACTGATTCCTGCATTGGTTTTGATCGCATGCATGATTAGTCACTCCTATCTGCACCATCCTTTTAATGTGATTTCAGATCTACTTGTTTCCAAGTTGCCCTTGGGCAAATTTGGGTTGCCTTAGCTCAAATCTTGCTTTCCTAGGCATGCTTTGCACATTCTTGAGCTCAAAGCTCCTTGGCTCCAGGAATTGTGCAGGGGTTGCCTGTCACTGGCCTCTAGCTATTCTCTATGCAATTTTGGGAGTCAGTGCCTAGTATTTCCCAATAGTCAAGCTAGACTAAACTATGCATAGTGGAGTTCTAGTCCACAATCAACCTCACTAGACTGCACTTTGCGCAGTTCCAGTCAGCAGTATAACTCACTAACAGTTGGGACTACGCAATACAAAGTTCAAGCTAATATTCTCCCAGACTTGAGAGTCACTACTATGCAATCTTGCCCAATAGTCACCCGACTTGTTTCATGATCGATCCTTGAAGTGCATTGGTTTTTTTAACTAACATTTTCTTTCCGTGAGTGTCCACTCTGTCTCTAGGTACATCAATGGTTGAGCAGTCTCTCAGTAGTACATGCATCATGGTTTCCAAGAGAGGTGGATCAAAGGACATTGTAGAGAGCAACACTGGATACGTGGTTGAACAGGTGCCAATAGACTTTCCCATCTATGCAGACACTCAATTGTTCGTAGAGAAGGACATGAAGATCACATGGAAAGAGATAAATGACATATTTGTAGGCACTTTCAAGGAAGATCTAGAAGATTGTCAAGTCAGTCTCAACATTCATAAGTCGGGCTTGTAGAGGGTTGCATGAAGGTACTCCGCCTTCCCATGTGCGGATATCATTCATTGGGTTGTCTCACATACTGATCCCAAGATGATGACATTGAGCATCACCATTGGAACACAACTTTCCACTTTCAAGACAGAAAAATACCATTAGATGGATCACTTTCCATACCCGGCGAACTACATGGATGCATTGTTCTTCTCTCCCAACAACAATTTGAACTCAAGAGATATCTTGAAGTGTTGGGTAAAAGAGCCATCGAAGTTCACAACAATTCCCAATCAAGTCTACAAGACGACGTCACTCATGAAGGTTTATCAACTCTTGGTCATCTCTGCATGTCGCTTGTATGGCCAAGAGAGCACAAAGACCTTCCCAAAAGGTTGGGTTATTAAGTTGGATCAGTTGGAAAATGGAGGGTCTTTCAACTGGTTGGATATGTTGGCTCTTCAGCTAAAAGTGCATGTGGCAGATGCCCGAAATCCACCTAAGGATGGACAAGCAAGATTTTATATGTATGCATACTTGCTTGTTGCAATCTGCGCCCAACAACCATTCCCTAGCATGGGTTGGACATGGACACCATCAAAGGAAGCAATGAATGTTTATTGCAAGTTTCTCTCTGAGTGTATCTACTAAGGAGTCATGATGAGGTTTTCTAACCACTTCATCACCCCACTGTACAAGATGATATTTGAACATCACCCACCTTGCATGTCTGGGGAAGTGATGAAAGCATTACTTAACATTGCGGATTGGTATGCCTCACCTGGTGGCACCTTCATTAAGATGTTTGGCATAGAGAAGCCTCCACATGAGCTACCAAGGTTTGCCACGGACAAGTTGGTCATGCAAGAGGTTGCATACCACATCTCCAAAGGCTTGTCAATAGCACTAAGCAGGAGGAAGAAGGCACCATGGCCTATTATTCCTTTGTGGATTGGGTTGTACAAGATCCATACCTTCAAATATGCAGATGTTAAGACTGATGACTTGAAGAAGTTTGTGTTTGACACCAAGAGTTTCAATCCATATGATCCACATTGGATATGCAAGAACCATTGTATGAAGGTTTACTTCCCATGGGTCCAAGGGGCATTTCATTGGCCAGAGGAATATCCTTGTAGGTATTTTTATAGCTCCTCTAGGCTCAATGAACTGGTCAACATAGTTGTAGAATGAAGGCAACAGCACCACAAGAAGTAGCAATAACAGTAGCATTGAGCAGCAAACTATAGCAAGACAAAGGCAAGAGGAAGATTATCAAGAGTGCAAAGGCTAAGTAAATCTACAAGTTCAAAGAAGATCCACTTGTTAAGAGAGTAGCTTTGGAGATAGATGTAAAGAGGCGACAACATGATAAGATAATAGCATAGAGAAAGAGGGAGAAGAAAATATTGGAAGAGACGGAAAGGAGATTGCAAGAGATGGAGAAGAAGCTGAAAGCAGAACAAGGCTCAGGAGGGGAGGGAGTGAAGAAAGGAAGAAACAATAATAAGAAGAAGGACAAGGTGCATTGACAAAGCAAACTATGCAGTTACAGGTTGATACAGCAGAGCTGCCAGCGGATGATGAATAGGGTGAGCAGGTGTAGGTTTGGGAAATTTCCCAACAAGTTGAGCAGTTGGTTGAGGTAATAAACATGGAGACGGAATAGAAAATAGAAGACCAAGACATCGATCTCATGCCGAGGGCATCCAAGGTCGTACCACAGTGTCCTCCACCTCCAGAACCACAACTAGTCCTGAGCGAGCGAAGAGAAGTTGTTCTCCTTGATGATGATCTAGAGACGAATGTGTACAATCTGGCATTTTATGAGACACAACAGAAGATTGTACAGGCATGAAGAAAGCAGCTCCCAGATGATCATACATCACTTGCACACATAGAGGAAAGCATGATTATACTAGATGTTAGAAGACATCTAGTTTCCATGGTCGAGGCTTCTAAGGCTTATGCAAAAGCCATGAGGTCGACAGTCAAGTTCTTGATAGCAGATAATGATCAACTGGTAAGGGACTTGCAAGAGGCTAGGCATAGAGCAGAGCAATCTGCAGGATCTGCCATGACAGAGATGAAGAAAGAAATAGTAGCATAGATATCAACCTTGGAGGCCACCATGTAGACAATGTTTAGCATATTTGTCATTGTGCACAAAGCAGTTGTCCATTTATATGGCTTTCAACAGCAGTGCACGCAGATGACCCAAACACCCAAAGACATTCACACTGCTATTACACACATTCAATAATAAAAAATGAGGTACAAGGGAGCCTCGCTTTACTTGCACAAGAAGATGAAGCCATAGGATGAGCTTGACAAAGCAAGGATTCAGATGCATATCTAGAATTACAAGTGTTATCTGGGAATAGTGTCCACTTGGATGCTGCGATTCCCACTAAGATGGGTGGCTATCTTAGAAACAAACAATCAAAGTCTACTATTATTTCCTTTTATGAAAATAGACAAGAGGAGAACCAAGAAGACCAACCTGAACCTTGCGTTTGATTTCCTCTCCTTCTTGATAGAGTTTCGTCGCTTCTTCTTTGTCTGCCCAGCTTCAAAAGAACCTGTGGAATCACAGCAACACACTACTATGCAAGAAACAAGGATCTAAATTCATAAATAATACAGGATCAGATGTGTATTAACCATATACATGCATATATAAACAAGTACACAAGAATATGGAAGGAAACAAGAATAGATTTATTAAGATGAAAAGTAGTAACAGGATTACAACCATGTGCTCTGACCCAGCATCATCTTCCAGCTAGGAAGCCCTTCTTCACCTCAAGCAAACCTTAGATCACCCAACACTATGAATGTACACAAGAAAACCAACAACACTTCTCTATAAGATACAAAATTCCAGCCTCTGGATCTCTATGATGAGGGATCCATATATAGATGATTACAGAGAGGTGAGTCATCTTCTGGGATCTTGATTAGTGTTCTCTCTATGATATTTCTTGCTTCCACTTGGAGAATGATGATCTCTTACTTATCCCTGGTCGAAAATGGAGAGGCAAGTGTCAGAGGGGAAGCTTCTGGAAGATTCCATGATCGTCCACCTCGCATTTTGGTCCCTGCCATTTGTCCATTCCCGACCATCGCACCCTACAAAGGAGCAAATCAATATGCATCGCACCTTGTACATTGGGAAGGTGATATGCATCGCACCCCCTACATTGAGCTTTCAGTATGGTCCAGTTTTGACCATTTATGAGCAGTTTTCAGTGGAGAAATTCTAGGAGATGATGTAATCAGTTGACCTTGTTCCTTTAGGTAGTGAAGCAACACTTTTAGGGACTTAGGAGCCCTCAGTTTATGGACATTTATGATTGGGGTTGAAGTGCCCAAAAATGTCTATTACAGTTTCCCCCTAAAGCATGAGGTCGTTAATCCTTTTGATGTCGGGTGAAATGCTTTACTATGAGGATCTGAAGTTTTTCCAAGCTGGGAGGTGACCTGTAATAAGATACAATCCAATACATTATTTTGACAACATTTTTTCATGATCTAGCTGAGGTGAGCATTCCCATGCTCGGCATTATAAATTCATTTTCATGTACTTAGGACAAACAATCGTCTGTGTGACAGACTGATGATATGGACACATCATCCTTTGATTTGGATGATCATCTGTTTGGCAATGATGTACACTTGATGTCTTTATATTCCTGAATATATCGCAGCCCGGATGGATGAAACTAGATCCGGGGTCTTCAAAACTCGATCAATCTTCACTCGGAGTACAAGTCGATCCATGTGAAAATTGTTTTGGAGTCGAACATGGAAAGACATCGCCTGATTACCAGCCAATGATGTAAGCTGTTAACAAGCACGAGAGGAATCACCAATAATGACAATGACCCTCAAGGTACTACAGTACAATTTATGTGGTGTGAAAAAGGACTTGGCGTCGAACACCATGCAAAATCTCTCAGTACTGATGTAAACCTGTCGCCGAAAGTGAGAAACTTGCCATTGAGGCATGCAAGCTTCAAAGTACTGAAAGGGTTGTTCCTAAGTCAACTTCTTGGATAATGAGCTGATGTCAACAAGAAGCGACCCATCGCAAGAGGGCCTTAATAAATCCCACATCAATGACATGGAACAAAGCAAATGATTTGAAGGTGAAAACAAACTGACGATACAGGGTTCAGGGTGGCGGTCATGAAGGAATGAAGCATGAATGTATTGCAGTGGGTGAGACACAGGTAAATTGTTTGAATGACTTCTCTTGAACATATCGACGACACTAATGATGGATTGGTAGTGTTAACCCCAAAGATGGATGGTGTGATGGACCAATGGTGATGACCAGTGAACGGAACAACCCAACCCGGCATGGATGTGGAAGGAAAGTGTCATGTTCAAGAGTGACTTGCTATCAATAAAGTTTCTTCAAGTTTTCTTCCCAATTTTCCCCAGTCATTGCCGACCAGTACCTCTTTATTTTTGTCAAGCTTGAGGAGGATAACATATGCTTGTTCTATAATCTACCCTTCCGGCGAACCTGTCGCTATATTTTAGCGAGCCTAGCGACAGTGAAACTCATTCTCGTCCATTTGGATGACTTTGTCGCTATTCGGTTTTAACGAGTTTAATGACAAAGATAACTCGGTCTCTTTCAATTTTAGAGAGTCTGAAAGAAACAGAAAGGAGACTCCAAAGATTCTTTTTCATTGTATAATCCCTTAAGTCCGAAAAAGCATAAAATAATACAAAAGGGATGAATTTTTGATAGTTTTAACGAGCCGAACAAGACAAGCGCTCGATCATTTTTGTGTAATAATCCCTCAAGTCCAAAAAGATTAAAATCTAGATGAGGGATAGAACTTACGATGCCTTTAACGAGTCGGAGAGGCCAATCGCTCAGTAATCTTTTCATATTTTACGAGTCATATGAAAAGAGCTTAAAGAAGCTCGTTTTCGAGGAACGAGTGATGGTTTCGGGTAGCAGCTGATTCCAGGTAAGATTTGGAATTTTCCAATCACGACAGTGTCACAAGGATGGCTAACAGAATCACTCTTCGCAGATGTTCCT
>APFE030873441.1:4005-97057 GCA_000404065.3 Pinus taeda
AGCTCTGTGTTTTATTTCAGTGGTGAAATGGTGATTTGGTTCAAAGGGAAGCTTGCATGTGCTAGCAAAGGATGCTAGACTGTGGGCATGAATATTATGATCTCTTGGAATTTTGGCAAGCTTGAATTTACTGAAGGAATTGAGAATTTCGGTGGCAGCAACCCTGTAAGCTCTCATTCTACTGTTGTTAGTAGCAAAGTTACCTTTTATTTGTTTTTTAATCAAGTCGGAGTCACCAAGGATGGCCACTTTTGTAGCTCCTAGGAATTTAAGCAGTTTAAGGCCTAAGAGAAGAGCTTCATACTCTGCCATGTTGTTTGTACATCTGAAATTGAGTCTATAGGGATGGCATTGTGCGTTATTATCATGTGTATTGTAAATCCATACTCCTGCCCATGCTCCTAACTTGTTGACAGAACCATCAAATTCTAAATACCATGTGTTTTCTTGTTTGAGGTTTGTATTGAGAGTTTCAGTTTTTTGAGGATTGGGCAGACTTACAATTTCTGTTTCGGGATGTTTTTCTTGTTGTTTGTTGGTTGCCTTGACTGTTGAAACAATTTCGTGGGTATTGGCAACTGATTCCTCACTGATGTATGTTTCTTGTTCCAAAAATAATGGCCTATCATCAGTTGGAGGGCTGGTGTTATCATTAAATAAAATAAAAGAATCCATATCGGAATGGATTGAGTAAATTGGAAAATTTTGGGGCTTTTCCTCACTGCTTACCACATACTTCATTAACGTTTCTCTATATAGTCTCTTTGGTTGTCCCAAAGACAGATATAGTGGCATAAGAGAGGTCGAGTTGAAGGGATCCTTGCAATTTTGCTCCCCACGATCTGGATAGGAGCATGCCATACTTTGTGGGAATGTCAGCAACTACTACCTCCATTAAGATTGTCTTGTTTGGGAATTGGACTAGAGACACACAAAGGTCTTTAATCAAGCCTAAACATTTGACTTGACTTGAGTCAAAGGAATACAGATCTTTGTACGGTCTTGTGACATCAAGGTTCAACCTTTCCATTACAGCTTTGGGCATAAGGTTATGTGAGGCACCTGAGTCAAACATGGCATTATGTATCATACTCAGATAGTATGTGTAGGGGATCTTTCTTTTTCTCCCATCTGTTAATAAATGTCTGGTATAAGGCTTCAAGATTTAATATGGAATTGGGTGTAAGTGCCCTAAACCAGGTTCTCACATCACCGGTCAAACTTTGGACAAAAATCTTCATTCTCACGATGTCGTCATCAATTTCATAACTCTCGAAGTAATCTTGCATTTTCTTTGTATGTTGTAGGGCGATGCAGGAGTTTGTTCCATCAAAATAGGTGATTTTTGTCTGGTAGTCCTGAGGCATAGCCCCGGGATTAGCAGGCAGTTGTAAGGGTGCATATCTATTAGCCATGATAATGGGGATAAGTGGAAAAACTTGGGCAACTGGGATAACATGAACAACCGGGGTAGGAGTAGTAGTGGTAGTAGGAGTATAGGATGGAGGTGTAGAAGAGGTGCTTGGAGGAGGGGGTGATGAACCAGGGGAACTTGCGGTTGACCGAAATAAAAATTTGACAGGGGTTGGAATACTGCTTGGCTGAACTTTTTTAGGACTCGCAACAGTTGGGTCTTCTTGTTGCTTTTGTTTTCTAATGATCTTAGGGATTAAATTTGGATTTTCAAAAACAACTCGGCGACTGGGATCACGATTTGATCTTGTATGATGCGATTGCTTTTTAGGAGCTAGCTTCTAATCTATTTTTTGGGAAATTTTTCTAAAAATCCAGGTCGACCGAGACTTTCAAAGGTTGGTTTCTTCCTCTTTGGAGCTGCAGACTGGTTTACTGAGATTATCTGAGGAGTTCCCCAGTGGAGTCGCCATTATGTTATCACTTAGGTTGTCCCTTAGCTCCTGAAGGGATACGAACGAGGTAACGACAAACCAATCTTTGGACTGCAGGTTCTAGCCCACCTGCAGTCAGAGAGGGCTCTCTCTTTATGATTTAACTTTGTTGATGATGATTTTAGGCTAGTTGTCGGTTTCAGGGTTCTTGTTTGTGTTTGGATGGAAGGAAAATGCTTTCAAGCAGAGAGGCAACTCATGAAGTGATGAGTTTCAAACCATTGGGCATGGAGTCATGGGTCAGGATTGCCAGTGCGTTTTCTTGGTCACGAGAGGAATATGGAGCGGGATAGCTGCACATAACACAACTTTCAAACTAAAAAGATGAATGACATGTCAAGAATGAGAGGCACTTAAGAATCTCTCACTCAAATTAACAGAGGGAAGGGATGATCTCTATCTAGGGGCAATGAAGAATCCCTGGATAACTGTCATGCATGATAAGGTTAGGGCAAACATGAGCCATGTGGAATTCATATTTATGCCTAAACATGAAAACATAAATAAACAACAGAAATTGAGCATAGAGTGTAATTAAACAAATTCTAAGCTAATCTTCTTTTCTGTTGTTTAGATGGTAACTTATGAATGGAAAATAGAGGTAAGAAGAACTTATTGAGTTATCGAACAGCACGAGAATTTCATAATCACTCTCCAACTGTTAAACACAGTGAACAATCCATTCTCCAAAGCTCGTAAGCAGTCTTTGATTACAAAAATTATCAGGTATTACAGTGCGAGTCTCTCTTGGAGCAAAATCAGCTAAAGATAGCTTGTCAACCAACCAACCCTTAATATAGTCTTGAGGGTTGTTTTTATAGTGCAAATATCTCAAAATATTTATTACAATCAACCTAAACAGGTGTGCAAAAAGAGCCTTCTAAACCTAAAATTGTGCCAAAATTAAATGCAGGTAAATATCTATGGAACTATGTCAGAGGTAGCTGGATCAAAAAGAGTGTAATGTGGCCCTTGGTGGCTCGATGCAGTACTGCTGGAATAACTGTGCTTTGGGATTTGTAGTTCTGATCTTGTGTGAGTTAAATGTGCAATAACCGTGATTTGAGAGCCTTGAGCAGCTTTGCCCTTTTCTTTGACTTTGCTGGAAGGTGTTTAATTTTCACCTGCTTTGGGCCACTGCTAAGATCTTCGCTGATACTCTTCGCCACTACATTAATGGTCTTCGCCGCTTCCTCATACTTTTTGACGTGCTTTCTGTCTGCATATTTAATATGATACTCTTTAACCTCTGTTCCTAGTCTCTCTCTGTCTTCAAATTAATTTCATCTCGCAAAATTGGGCAATTTCGGGCTTTTTCGGTGCAAAAAAGGGCTAAGGAATCAAAAGATTCCCTAAATATTCCCCAATATCGTTAATTGCGCATCGAAAAATGCCTCCGTTTCTTATTCCGGAGCTCCGAAGCTCGACTTTCGCGCTTGCGCATTTTTCCCTTTCTTTTAGCTACTTAAGTCAGCTGTACGGCAGATGACGTCAGTGAGGTAACGTGGCAGGGTGATGTGGCAATGTTCGGGTCGGCAGGGTAATTCCTATGTTACTGCGATGTGATATACTTGTTCGATACAATCGCAATATCGCATCGGCGGAGAATGAGAAGGTATTTATTTTGGAAATGCGATGCTTGCGATCGTCGATCGCCGATATCGTGATATCGCATCGGGCAAAAAGGAAAGGGGCACACCTATGTGGTATAAAATATTTGTGATATGTCGATGCGAGATGGCTCACCAGGATCGGAAGAATGTTAAGGCAATCGGCAAGGGTTTATTGTGATCGGAAGGAACGAATATGTGCTTTTGAAGAGTATTTGAGGCCTCGGAAGGGGTCCGATAACTAGAAAAGGAATTTTATGTTTTGGAAGGAGTCCATTGCATTAGAAGATGGTTTGAAGGGGCAGCATGAGGGGTCTTGCCAAGTTTTAGATAAACTGAGCAATTCACGGGGGTACTTATGGTTATTTTCAACCAGGGGGAGGGGATATTTACATAAGGGGATTATCTACATAGTTTAGTGGGGGGATGAGGAAAATATAGGGAGTTAAATAATAATGTGAGTGGTTAATATGGAGATGTCAAGAAAGCGCTAAGTTTCAGAGATTTTACGCTTCAAAGGGGAGATAGAACCTTATAGAGAAAGTATGGATCCTCCTTGAGGGAAGGAGATCTTCACCGAGGCTAATGACATGGAGAATGATGAGACTAAGATATCAAGAAGATCTTGACCTATTTTTTGGGGAAATTAGTTAATGATTTGGGGAAGAGGAAGAAAGGGAAGTTAGTTATGCTTGATTTGAACTCCTCCATGTGCAATTGCCTGATGACTGTGACTTGAGTAGAGATGATACTTTGAAAACATAGAACTGATCAGAAGTCAAGATTCTACAACCTCAAAACTACCTACCCAGCCTACTTACCTAACATTTTATCTTCTTTTGGTTTGGGTGCACTTAGGCTTGCAGACCCAGCATTTCAATTTTTTCTTTTATGCCTTCCTATCTACAAACTACCCTTATTTCTTCCAAGGGCCCAGATTAAGCAGTTGGGCTCCTTTGACTCTCTACCTATCTAAGAATCTTCCAAGATTAAGCTGTTTGGACAGATTTTCATTCTCTATATTCTAAAACATGAAATTGAAACCTAGGGAGACCAAAATTAGGCTGTTTGGACCTCCCTTTAGCTGAAAATTTTACAAAACTGGAATGACTCTTCAAAATTGGAATGTAGTAGATGAACTTTGAGTAGCATTCTCTCCTTGGAGACTGTTTAGCAAATATGAAGCATTGCAGCATGCAAAGTATGACATATTTGGCCTGTAAAAATGTCAATCATGAAATATGAGTAACCTGCTGCAGCAGGAGGCTAACAGGACTCTCAATAGTTTCTCCACAATTCTCTTTTCTTCAAGAATCTCTCCATGAGACCTTATCTGCGTGACCACACCGATCACCTGTGTGAAGAATGAGTCAATATTGTCTCACTCCTTCATGCATAAATTTTCAAAATATCTCCTCAACAACTCTAGTTTTGTTGTCTTCACTTTCTCCATGCCTTGATACGCTGTTTTGAGAGTTTGCCATGCTTCTTTGGATGTCTTGGCTGCTGCTATCCTTGGAAACACACTCTCATGCACTCCTTGATATAAGAAGAGGAGGGCTTTAGAATCCTTCTTCTTATTGCTCTTCAACAGATATTTCTTTGCATGACTTACATTATTAAACTCATTTTCATCTAACCATACTCAACAAATTCCCATAAGTCTTGTGAGACAAACAAGGCTCTCATGGTTATTCCCCAATAGTCATAGTTTTTCCCATTAAATTGTGGGAGCTATGTATTACACATACCCATGGTAGTGCTAGTGCTGGCACTGCGAGCGATTCTTACTTTCTAAACTCCAGTGATTCTTACTTTCTAAACTATGCTTCAAAATAATTGACTCTGTATTTAAAAATCATTGTTTGTCTTCAACACCAACACAAAAAAAAAAACTTGAGAAATACCTTTGAATATTTCTTGACTAAGTCTTCACTCGTGCAGCAGGAAATCCTTCCTTCAACTTCTTTGATAACATGTTGAGAATTTCTAGTAATTTCATACTAAGACTGAACATAGCTCTATTTTATCCACACAATATTAACATAGGGAATCTAAACTGTTTCTTGATAGAACATAGTATTTCACATGCACAATAAAACTTTGTATTCATTAATAAAACAACCTCTTACAAAAAGATCTTCCTCTTAAGAGAGGGATTCACTAAGAACTTCAAGTTCCACACCAAAAAAAAATAATCTATTTCAGCTCCAAATTTTTACACTACTGTGTGTAAAAATAAAACTTACATTTAATGCTCTAAAAATGTTTCTCCTTACTTTTCACTCCTCACTCATGAGCTGCTGCATATTTCTATTTCTTCAACGAACAACCATTTGCATTTTACATTATATTTCACATTACATTTTAACTAAAAAAAAAAACATTACATTATATTCGCTGCTGCGAATTTTCTTTCATTGTTCAATGAACAAGGAAAAATTTCAAGCTGCTGAGTGCTCCCT
This sequence comes from Pinus taeda, assembly GCA_000404065.3. Lineage (NCBI taxonomy): Eukaryota > Viridiplantae > Streptophyta > Pinopsida > Pinales > Pinaceae > Pinus > Pinus taeda. The sequence goes on from APFE030873441.1 coordinate 9,988, forward strand.
CTTTAAAAAAAATACTCACCCTCCTACACCTATCTTCATTACATGCTCCCCATTTATTTTCTTAACAAAAAAAACTTACACATATGCTTTCACCCTTTTACATTTCATATATTTTTTTTAACAATAAAAAATGAATGACCATACTTCAGTGAGTTTTAAAAAAAATAAAATTAAAAGGTTTTACCTATATTCTACTAACAAGAGTAAATACCGTTAATTACTTCACTTAAACAAACGACTGTCAAACCCAAAACTTCACATCAATCCCAAGGTGGTTAGCGTGATAACCAAGAACCATGTACCCTGGTGCAATGACCATTGATCTGATCAGTCCACTAACAACAATTCCCCGGAGGTCAAAAACGCACGAAGTTTTATGTGCTGGGAAGAGTGGTTTTGAAAAAGTGCCCATGGACAAGAGTCAACAGTTGAGTGCAATAGGAGCCCTAGAAAAATACCACTCTGTGTGAAAGGTGATGCTGGGAAATCCATGGTGGTTTTAGGGTAGCTATACAACAGTTGCACAGCAGTTGAAATACTTTAGAAACTTCAGCCTTTTTCATTTCAGACATGAGACATTTCAAACAGTGTATCAACATTAAATAATAAGAGCTTTTGTGTAACATGAAAGTGATAAAACATAAGAGCTTCTGTGTCACATCTGAAAGTGATAAAACTTCAAGTCCAAGTCATAAAAGGGGTCAGTGTAATTCCTACAAACTTCAAAGCCATAATTACTATTGAAATGGCACTCCTGTAGATTTCAATGTCGGTGGATATTTTGCTTAACATTTTTCAAATGTTTCAATGGGATTGAGGATCAGCTAACTTTGTTTCATAAAAACTAGCATCGATCTGTCTTGAGTTCTTAACCGCAGATCCATTAAGCAATGGAGGCCAGGTGAAAATCCTGAGTGGTTATGACCTAAAAGCAACAACATCGACAAGCAAAAATGCTTAAAATAAGGGTTTCGTACTTCAACACTTGAAGGCTACTTCTGGTGTTCAACCTCTTTGGACAAATGGTAAGCTTCTCTTTGAGTGTAAATAGTTCCACCAATAATAATCTTAACATGTCATTCAAATTTCAAAATTTCAAAATCAAATAACGTATCATTTTCCCAAAAATTTCATCTCGCGGAACTATCTGAACCCTAATTTTCAGAAAGTTGAAACTCAGTTCAAAGTAAACCCTGCACGAGAATAAACCCCAACGCTAACCCGATCACCTCTAGAGGAGACCCGGGCGGTCTGGCAAACCCGATCACATTAAATGAAAGGAGAATAAACAACTCTTAACTTTAAAATGATATTAAATGTTGACGACATTACATAGATTGGAGATAATAACGATCTCGGGCCACGCCACGATAACATAACAATAGAGGATGCAAATAACAGACAAAAAATAAAATAATGTCTAGGCGACCCGGTTGGCTGATGACGATAATGAGCCACACAATGTAGCTTGGAATTGACGACTACGACCAGCCACGCAAACTCAGTACGGCGCCACTATATGGACCCGAGCTGCAAAAAGCAATCCATATTCAGCTATGCAGGAAAGAAATGTTGAAAAAGATTAAAGAAAAACAGATGAGATAACGAGAAAGATTCACAAAAGAATAGAAAATAATATTATATTTTGGAGAAATTAATTAGAAATGAGCGCAATACCTTCAAATCTGAGGGTTGTGCCATCCTTCTATTGAAGCGTTCGAGGAGAGATTTCTGTCTTCCGGAGACGTCCCAATCCCAAACATGTGGATAAAATAGATTGGTGTAGTCCAACACCAACTGCTTCAAGGGAATTGGGTCGGTAAGTTGTTGGAAGCGCTCCTCATCATCCTCTATATAATAGCAGGTATGAGGTGTACGCCTGATGCTGCGGGCACAGTCCACCACCACAGTGCAACGCCGCGGCCAATAAAAAATTAGAAGGCTGAGGTCTTCAGAGCCCCAGGCATTCGCCACGAAATCTTGAAAGGAGATAAATACGTGCAGCCTTTCCTCCTGTTGAGAAAGGCTCCACCCCATCCCCTCTTTGAACCGGATCTCCAGGGGTATCCAACATATAAAGTACAACCAGCGGTCCAAGTGAAGCAAAATGTGTTCTTTTACAACGCTTGGGGCTTTTAAGAAACCGTCAATGTCAGGATCTTCATGACATATGGACAACCATCTCTTGCATTTCTGCTCCTCCATTGCCAATGCCATTACCATTGATTTTCTGTTCTGTTCTGTGGATTTCCTCTTTCTCTTCCTTTCCGATTCTTGGATTTCTCTCTTCGTTTTTCGTTTTTTTCCGTGGATTTCTCTCCGTCTTCGTTTGAGATGTAAATATATATCACATAATATATAAATAGATGTATGCAGAGTTCATGAGTTCGATCGCTATACAATTATGAAATCCCTCCAAATTCCAATGAAAGAAAATGTCGTCGGTGTTTTTATAAGCTAAAAATAGAAAGGGTATGTACGAAAATTATGATTTGAAAACGTAAGTATTGAAAATTATGATTTCCAAGACAAACACAAAAAAGAGTTATAATGAATTAAAATTGGAAATGTTATAAATAAAAAAAAATATTGTTCAATATTTTTTTAACAAGCTAATTGATTATACTACAAAAATAAATTTTCTTTAAATCATTTTTAAATTATTAAATTGATTACTTATTTGTAAACTATATTAATGGAAAAAAAAAAAACGGGAGGTCCCGCGGATCTATTTTTATATATCAGTATTATTTATTTTTCAATCATATTATGGTTCATTAAAATAATAAAATAAAATAAATAATAAAGTTTTAATAAGAATACTTTTTTGAAGACCCGCTTAACTATTAAATAAACTTATTTCATAGTTATCACCATATTACTTTTTTCTAGTTATCTTCGTATTACATTTATGTATTTTTCTGCGTATTTTACTATTTCAATAATCACCCAAATTTAAAAATTAAAAATTTTAAAATAGATATGCGGCCTATTTATTATATATCAGTATTGATTATTTTTTCATATTATTGTTCAATTAAAATACATAAAAAGAAATAAAATAGTAAAATTTTAATAAAAAATACTTTTTTTACCGGTTAATTATTAAATAAACTCATTGTCAAATGATCACCTATTAATTTATTTCTAGCATCACCTTATGTACATTTTATTTTTTTCTGGCATTTTATATTTCATAATCACAAATTAAAAAAAATTAAAAATAAATAAAATAAATAGATAACATGAAAATAAATATAATTTCAACCCTAATTGAATAACAATCTATTACATTTCTCGATAGATTTTCTCGTTTTTGGTAGATTTCTTTTTTTCATTTGAAATATAAATATTCATAAAATATATAAATAAATCTATGCAGAGTGTATGAGTTGGCCCAACATCGACCATTATAAAATCTTTTAAATTATAAAATGTGTTATAACCAAGTATTTTGACAACCATGTCAAAGTCGTATGGCCATGGATTTCCCGTGGATTTTCTCTTCCTTTCCGTGAATTTGTTTCACTTCGTTTGAGATCTAAATATATATCACATAAATTCATATAATATATACATAAATGTATATATTATGAAACTTCCCATAAAAGAAAAAGTCGATTTTTTTACAGTTAAAAATAGAAAGGTTATGTACGCAAATTATGATTTGACCAAGCATTAAAATTATGATTGTGGATTTTCTCTTCCTTTCCATGAATTTCTTCCTCTTAGTTTGAGATCTAAATATATATCACATAAATTCATATAATATATACATAAATGTATATATTAGGAAATCCCTCCAAGTTCCAATGAAAGAAAAAGTCTATTTTTTTACTAGTTAAAAATAGAAAGGTTATGTACGCAAATTATGATTTGACCAAGTATTAAAATTATGATTGCCCAAACAAATCCAAAAAGGGAAATTGGCCTTAAAATGGTTTAAAAATGCAAATGTTATAACAAAAAAATATTGAAATATTCATGAGAATAGTTTTGAATAACTGAGCTTTATTAAATAACTAAAAAATAACTTTAAATTATATTTCCAATTATGTTAATATAAATTTTATTATTATATTATTTGTTTAACTATTTAATGGGTTTATTTATTATTTATCAATTACTAAATAAGTTTATTATTATCTTTCAATATTTATATTTATAGATTCAATACCTTAAAAAGAAATTGGGACACTCGAACAGTAGAATGTTCACAACTCAAATTTATAATTCCAACAAATTCCTGCTAGTTTCTAGGAAATTAGATTGAAAATTATGTCAATAAACTCTCTAAAATGTCTAAAAGATGAATTAACACTAAAATAAGGATTTTTCTTAAAAGATTATAGGTTCAAATCTAAACAGAAGTAGTGCATGTACATCTCTGTCAATTTTATCAATCAAAATTATTGTGTGAACTCTCCAAGCAAGTTCCTTTTTTCACAAAAAATAGAGTCTCTCACACCATTTTGGTATCTCCCTTGGTCATTACCCTAAAATTAGATTTGATTATTTATATATTAACTTCTTCTTTCATTTTCATTTATAGTAGTAACATAAATCTTATTATTATTATTATATTATTTCATCTCAATTACTTAATATGCATATGTCTTTATTACCCATTAACTATTAAATAAACTTATTCCATAATTATCACCATATCACATTTATTATTTTTCAGTATACTTTATATTCCATAATAACATTACATGATATATACAATTAAAAAACTTAAAATAACTAGAAAATAAAAAAAAAATTGCATAGCGTTAACATAAAAATGATTATAATTTCAATCATTATTGATAATGACGTGCTGCATTTCTCTCATTTCTTTTGGATTTTTTCTTCATATTTAGAGTTCGTCAAACATCTACAATTATAAAATCTTTTAAGTTCCAACAAAATAAAACTACCTAAAAAATATAAAATAAAAATAGAAAGACATATTAATTATATATATATATTATAGATATATATATATAGATATATATGATGATGATGATGATTGTGATGATGGTTAACATCCACTGAGACCAAACTTTGGTCTATCGAATCTAAAGAAACAAATTATTTAGTTTGATTTAAGATTTTATTGCTATGCTCAAAAAGCTTGGAGAGAAGCCTCCCAAGCTCATTATAATTTTGACATCGTAAAAGGCTAGAAAGGTCAATATTGCAACAAAGATTATGAAACTAAGATCTAATGTGGTTGTACATGGGGCACTCTAAGATGAATTGGTTTTCATCCTCGATGTTCCTATTCTCACAGAGATGACATATCCTTTCCATCCATGGTGTTTTAGGAACTGCCCAACGACCTGTTTAACTATGGAGCTCATGAGAGTTCATTCTAATCTTCGCTATGTTAATTTTTTCTTTGAGCTAGTTACAAAAGAGAGATACTTTTGATCTTCTAGGGTGGGGTTGATGACCTTCTTATAATAACTTAATTTTCTTTTAGCTGCTAAATCTTTCTCACACCACATTTTTTCTTTGAACTTAGAAGTAACAATATTTTTAATGTTATTAATGTTTTGCAAAGCATCATTCTCATTGATCTCCCAAAGGTTTAACCAAGCCTTCATGTCTTTATAGCAACCCCGCTTAAGCATTAGGTGGTTTTGGCTAGAATTTAAAGCTAGCTTAGGAAGTCTATGATCTCCTATGTTATTGAGTTTGTGCTTGTACAATAGAAGCCTAGTCATAGCTAGGCTCTCAATAGGGGAAATACCTACTTCTTTAAGGAGAATATGATAGGGTGTATTTCTTTTAGATTTCAGGTTATATGTTATAAAACGCTTTTGGATTTTCTCAATCTTTCTCCAGGATTCTCTAGAGATGCTGCAACCCCAGACCCAAGTCCATATAAGATAACAGGAGTGACTAAAGTTTCAAAGAGGAACTTCTTTTTATCCCACATTACGAGGTTTTTCATTTTACAATTATTTTCAAGACCAAAATAAGCTTTCCACCCGCCATTAATCCTTTTCTCAATGCGAAGAAGCTCTGAGAAACCCTAGCCTCTGAGCTCTGCACCCTGCAGCCAATGCGCAGTCCTACGCCTCTGCGCCATCTGACTTTCTCAGGGCGTCATTCAACTCAGAATCACGCGCAGTAACAGTTTTGGCCTATATTGGGCATCACGTCATGTCCTCTCGGAAGGGAGGGGCGGGATCTCATGCCCCCCCTCCTTCAAATGAACAACAAAGGAACGACGGTGCTCCCGTGATCTCCTCGCCTCCACCTGGTTCATTTCCAGAACAAGGTCAAAGCTCTGAACAGCCTCACATATCAGTACAACACCCAGACATGGAAGGAGAAGAGAATAATACTCCAAGGGCGTCACAGCCAAAGGCGACATCGACCACTTGCTTCCCAAAAACGACAGAAAGAATCAAATTTGAGCTACCCAGCCATAGAATCAATGGCGAAATCCAATACATGAAAGATCATGCACTCATTGGAAAATTTCTCAGCTTCTGGCCAACGGAAAAAGCTTTATATGGATGGATCACCTCCAAATGGAAACCCAAAGGGCATGTGTCGCTGCTACTAGGCCCTAAAGGCTTCTTCACTGCTATATTTACCTGCCTGGAGGACAAAATCAGAGTATTTGAAGGAGGCCCCTACTTCTTCAACTCAGCTGGTCTCTTCCTGCGAGACTGGAAACCCAGGTTCAATCCTGACACAGAAGATCTCAGTCACGCTCCAGTATGGATTCGCATGTATGGTCTCCCCTCGGAGTATTGGAGAGAAGAAACTCTGACGGACATCGGCGATCGCATTGGCACCTTCATAAAAGTTGCAGAGGAAACCAAAAATAGAAGATTCACCTCATATGCCAGGCTCTGCGTCCAGATGCATCTAAAGAAGACCCTCGCAGACTCGGTAAGTCTTTTTCACGATGACTATGAATGGATTCAACCTCTTGATTATGAACATATCCCGTTCCGCTGTCGTAAATGCCATGAACATGGTCATCTGTTCAGGGACTGTCCCCTGACCACCCAGCTCAAATCTACTGCTAACGAGCCCAACAAAGACTGAGGGATTCATTAAAGTGCCCTCTCGACGCAGACATACCAAAAAGCAGGCTGCTACTCCCTCAAGCCCTAAGAAGGTCGCCTCCCAAAACAGATTTCAAGTCCTTTCTCCTCAAGATCCCCCTGCCTCAAAGATGAATGATTCTGAGGCCACTCCTTTACCACCTTCGTCATCCCAAGATCTAAAAAACCCCATGGATCCTTCCTCTTCAGTGCCCTTCAGTTCTCCTCTTGACTCGAATGCAAAAATGCGAGCCATAGAAGCTGACATGCATCCCTCATCCATGGATCTTGATGCAGTGCTAGCCCTCAGTTTGCAAGAAGGGGTCACATAAGATCCTCAGAATATCCCCATTATTATGGAGGAAGACCAAGAAACGGTAAGTATAGATGGACTGGATATACTCAAACTTGAAGAGGCTTGCAAGAAAAAAGAATATAATTCAATCCCCCCGTGGGAAATAGACAGACTAGCAGGAGTCCTTGCCAAAGCCCAGCACAACAAATGTCTTGGAATACAAGCAGGTAGTCCATGGGATGGCAAGAAAATCCAAAAAGAAACAAAGAAAAGGGGGCGCAAAACTGATTTGCACAGAACCATCATTTTAGGAGAATTACTTATGGAATCTGGGAGATTTCCGAAGTTGACAACGTTTTATGAGCCCCACCCCCACAGTTCCCCATGAAGCTCATCTCCTAGAACATGCGTGGGCTCAACAGTCCTTCGAAACACAGAATGTTAAAAAATATGATACAGTTAGAAAAACCAGTTGTGCTATTCCTACAAGAAACAAAAAGTATTAGTAAGGCGCTCGAAAAGATCCTCCACAAGGCCTAGAGTGGAAGTCGATCAGTCTCCGTGGACGCAGTAGGGGCATCGAGCGGGCTCTCCATTGTATGGGATCCGAAGATTCTGATGCTTCAAGACTTCCATGCTACTCACCATTTCATTCAAGCTAATTTTCATCTTATTGGAACGGACATTCATGGGCTCCTCACCAATACCTACTTCTCGCAAGATATGCATCACAAGCTAGATGTGCTAGAGGCGTTAACAGATTTGAACTCAACCAAAAAATTCCCATTGTGGATCAGTGGAGGCGACTTCAATATAATCACTCATCTGGGGGAAAAAAGAGGAGGGCGCATGAAGCTGGAAGATGACAGCGCAGGTTTCAAAGACTTCATTCGAAGTAATCAGCTAATAGACATACAAACTTCCAATGGCACCTTCACATGGATGAACAAGCGCAGGGGAGTACACAATATTGCCTCACAACTTGACCGCTTTCTCATCTCAGACAACGCTATTCACCTGGGCGGAGACTTTCATGCCTCCATCTTACCTCAAGGGGGATCGGACCATTGGCCAGTAATGTTGCAATGGACAAGACTCGGAAAACACAGCAATCGACCATTTAGATATGAAGCCTTCTGGGCCAGTCATCCCAATTTCAAAGAGGTGGTCCACGCGGCATGGAAGTCATTCTCTCCCCCAGAAGGCATGAAGATGTTCAAATTTCAACAGAAACTCCGACACCTCAAGCAAGTGCTGAAGGTTTGGAATAAAACTCAATTCGAAAACATCATGGAATCCAGGCAAAAACTGGAGCAGGAAATGAGCACCATACAGCAGACCATCATCCTAGAGGGCAGAACAGAGGAATTGGCAGACAAGGAGCAATCTACATGGACAGCGTTAGAAGCTCGGAGATCACAAGAGGAAATTCTCTGGCTCCAAAAATCCAGAATAAGATGGCTTAAAGAAGGGGAAAAAAATACAAAATTCTTCCATCGCTCTACTATTCAAAGGCGAATGCATAACAACATTGCCTTCATTAATAACAACCAAGGGGAGAAATTAGAAAAGCATGAAGACATGGAAAAAGAACTCAGGGATTACTTTCAGGAAGCACTCAAGGAACAAACCCGGAGCAGAACAGCAGCAATACAAGAAGTTACTAGGCACATCCCCAAGCTCATCATGGAGGAACACAACCAAAATTTGCTGCAACCAGTCACAAAGCAAGAGGTGGAGGAAACAATGGCGCAGTTAAAAGATGGTAAGGCTCCTGGACTTGATGGCTTTATTGCAAATGTTTTTCATGATTTCTAGGAACTAATAAATACAGAGGTCTGGGAACTAGTGGAAGAATCTCGCTCCATGCATTGGCTCCTACCCTCTCTCAACTCCACGTTCATAGCTCTGGTTCCCAAAGGGGAAGAAGCCAATACGCCTGACAAATTTAGGTCCATAGCCCTCTGTAATGTAATTTATAAACTCATTTCCAAAGTGGTGGCAAACCAGCTCAAACCTCTTTTGCCTCTTCTCGTCCTTCCGGAACAAACGGGATACGTCGAAGGGCGCCAGATCATGGATGGCATCATCCTATCAAATGAGGTTCTCCATTCCCTAAAAATCCTTAAAAAACCAGGTATGATTATGAAGCTTGATCTCTCCAAAGCCTTTGACAAGCTCAGTTGGGAGTATATTCAGTAGATGTTGCTAGCCTTTGGCTTTAATGCAACCTGGACCCGATGGATTATGAGCCTCATCTCATCTCCCTGCTTCTCTCTTCTTCTCAATGGCTCACCATCTTTGCCTTTCCGCTCCTCGTGGGGCATTCCGCAAGGGGACCCCCTTTCTCCCTTCATATTTGTTTTGATGGTGGAAGGGCTCAGCCGCCTTATTCATCATGCTGTCTCATCTCAAGCCATCAAAGGCATAGCGCTTCATGGTCTTTCCCCTTTATCCCATCAACAGTTTGTCGACAACACCATGCTCTTTGGTCATCCTTCATCTTCCGAAGCGAAATCCTTCAAGGCCTTGCTTGAGCTGTTCTCTGAAGCCTCGGGTACCTCAATCAATGCATCTAAATCCCAGCTCTTCTTTTTCAATACCCCTGTTTCCATTCAAAGGAATATTGCGCGCATCCTCGGATTCACCATTGCAGCGCTCCCGTCCAAATATTTGAGTGCCCCTCTTATGGTCTCTGTTCTCAAACACGCGTCCTGGCGAACGCTTTTAGACAAGCTGGAAGCCAGACTCTCCTCCTGGACATACCGATCGCTGAACACAACTAGTCGTATTATAATGATCAAAACCGTGCTCCAGGCTATGCCTCTTTACCTCTTCTCCATATTAGCCGCTCCCAAGTGGGTCCTCAAAGCCATACGAAATCTTCAAAGGAACTTTCTATGGGGATCCACAGGTCTCAACAGGAAATGGGCCCTTCTTAAATGGTCAGAAGTATGCCAACTAAAATCAAACGGAGGACTAGGCCTGCAGGATCCATTGCAAAGTAATCATACCATGGGAGCGAAAGTATGGTGGAACTGGCTTGTAAAACCTCAAATACCATGGGCAAAACTCTGACAAGCCAAGTATGTGCCTGGCAGTCAATGGGAGGATCTAATTAGAATCAGTCCAAGCATCTCCGGCTCCATGATTTGGAATGCGGCTAAACTTCACAGTGCATTCATCCAGGAGTACATTTTCTGGGAAGTTCATTCGGGAAACTCAGCGCGTTTCTGGGAGGATTCGTGGCAACAACTCCCAAAGCTTGCTACAATTTTCCTCAAACCACTCTGGCAGACTTATATGTAGCGCCACAATTTTGTTCGCATCTCCCAATTCGGGCAACAACAAGCAAACAACGATTACCAACAGTGGAAGCCAGCTTGCTCTTGGCAACCGGGATGGAAAGGAGAGACCCACGCAGATATTGAGGAAGAATTGAACCACAGGAAAATCAAGCAGTCAAATAAGTAGGGTAAACTGAGGTGGGGGAACTCAACAAAAGGAATCTTCACCACGAAAGAGGCCTATATATTGCGATATGCTCCAAGTTAAAATGACAAAGATCCGCTATGGAATAACATATGGCAGCCCAAAATTTGGCCCAAGGTCTCAACCTTCTTATGGCTATTGAGCAAAAAACACATTCTTACCTGGGACAATCTGCAAAGGAGGGGATTCATTGGGCCCTCAATATGTCCAAACTGCTCACTCCAGTCGGAAACCATTCTGCACCTCATGGAGACCTGCCCCCTTGCGGCCCAACTCTGGGATCAAATAGATCGATGCAACCAAAGAAGAGGACACCGTCAGGGAGATATTGCAAACTTGTTGAGAACCTGGCACAAGTCGCTGTATAAAAGTCCGCTGCTGAACTCTATGTGGTCTCTCATCCCAGGATTCCTATATTGGTCCCTATGGAAGGAAAGGAATAACAGAGTTTTCAACAATAAAAAGCGCTCTTTTGACATCCTTTGGCTACTTTTCAAGCAAAACATTCAAGAAACTCTGGTGATTAGAACATGGTAGGAAACAGATTGGCCCTCCTCACCTCAAGAGCAACATATCTGGAAATTATGGGATCTCCACATAGCTTGCGTTCCTTCGGCTCCTGCCAAATCATCTCCCAAGCTTGTCTCCCCTGTGCATTGGACCCCTCCAGTATCATCAGCATTCAAACTAAATTTCGATGGCACAGCAAAAGGAAATCTAGGACCAGCTGGATACGGTGGTGTTATTAGAAACGATCAAGGTATAATTCAGCACATTTTCTTTGGCTCCATAGGCAATGATACTAACAATGTTGCAGAACTGGAAGGCCTATGGAAGGGCATCTGTATAGCCGATCAACAAAGGTACTATCCACTGGTAGCAGAAGGAGACTCATTGATCCTCATCAATGCAGCCATTCGAATACAAGTAGGATCACCCGCTACCAAAGTTGCTTCCAGTTGGAGACTGCTCAGCAGGCTAGAAGCACTGGAGGACCGGCTCAGGAGTCCCAATAGTATTATCTTTCAGCACGTTAAGAGATCCGCCAAGAAGGTAGCAGATCGGCTGGACAACCAAGGAGTTAATCTGAATAGCTCCCCCTACTCAGGTAATCTCAATGACTCAGAGGACATTAAACTTCAATAGGATTGCCTCTCTCTGGCAAATCAGGACCTTCAACCCCTGGCTGCGGGTGATGAGGGTGAGAGTTAATGAAGGGGCGGCCTCATTAAGAGGCAAGTGGCAGCCCACTTCAGACAGGTGGACGGAAGCGTCTCGAGACAGCTCCCCCAGTCCGGCATGGTTAAATGCGGCCTTAACTCCGCATGGGAGAACGGTCACGCTGCGTATTATATCAGTTGGCCTCCTTTGCCTGACGATGCACTGTGAAGGGTTGGAAAAGGTGGGAATGGTTAGCGTCTGGTCTCGGTGTTCGGTTAGCAATCTACTCAGGTTGTGGATGAGGGTGTTATGGTTGAGTGTGCCAGGCTTTAGACCTCAGCCCTCTACTCGGAAGGCCTTGGTCTTCATACTGGGTCGCTCAGGCTTCCTTGTTTGTTCGCTTCAGATGGCCCTGGTATCTGTGCATTCCGGTCGGCTTCAAAGTATCTGGGCTTTGAGCACTCCGTCCAGCGTGGCTCTGGTTTTTCCCCGTCTGCAATTTTGGGTGGTAAGTTCCGGTCCCTTCCATTGTGTTATTTATACTGTTATCCACTTACCTGGTCGGCTTCTGTGTGGAGAAGGGCACATTTGGATTCTGGGCAGAAGGGTCTCAGGATGCCGCGTGAGCGAATGCGACTCATTAGTCGACGGGGTGGCTTAAGGGGTGGCGCTCGAGGTCGTGCTTCTCCTCCACGATCCTCAGCCTCACTCGGCTCTCCCTCTGAGGAAATGAACTCACCAGGAGTTCAGCGGGGATGAGGAAGAGGGAGAGGGTGGGGAAGGACAGCGATGTGCTTGCTCAGCTCTCACCCTTCCACTCGATTCCGGTTCCCTTGCATTTTGGATAACGCAACCTATTATGTCACAGTCAGGCTCGAGAAATGCGAGCACGCAGCCATGCCAGAAGTCCCAGCGGAGCCACGACCACCCTCGCCTGTTCATAGCTCTCGACTGCAGCCTGCGGAGGCCTCAGGTGCGGTTGCAGGAGCAGCGGCGGGAACAAGCGAGCCTGCAGGCAATGACCCCCCCTACACGGATTCAAGCGCCTCTGATCCATACGCCTGCCCCGTGGTGGAGGAACAACCATCCACCTCCATGGATGAGTAAGTCCTTTGTTTGGCTATGCTTACAGCTCCAGAATGGCAGCTCGATGGTTTTTGGTTGATTCTCATTAACGTATGTTGTGTCTGTTATGTGTCTTATGGTGGGTATGTATGGAAGCTTCGTGTCTAATATGGGTTCGGGTAGGGAAGCTCCGTGCCTGTTATGGGTTTGCATGGAAGCACCGTGTCTGTTATGTGTTTTATTTCAGATAGTATGGAAGCTCTGTGTCGCTTCGGCAGGGATAGGAAGCTATTTGGCATGTAACTAGTCTGTTATGGGTTCGGGTCTAGAGTCAGTGGACAGTCTCTTTGTTCCACAGTTTTTTAGGTTCATGTTCAGTCACAGTGCGCTTAAATGTTCAGCGGCGGCCATCCTAGCATGGCAGATGTAATCTTTTTGTAACTCTTTTTGTATAATATATTAGCAGTAGCACAATTTACAAAAAAAAAAAAAAATTCCTTTTCTCAATGCTATAGTTCCAGTTGAGCTTGTGATGAATATCAATTCCTAGGTACTTGTAAGAATACACTTCCTCGAAGTTATTATTGTCATACATAAAATTAGGGTAAGTGTCCTTCTTTGATTTGATTATCATAAATTTTGTTTTGTGAGTGTTAACGATCATATCCATGGTAGAGCAAAAATCCTTAAGAAGCCTAAGTTGCTTATCAAGATCAGATGGGTGCCTTGCGAGAAGAACAATATTGTTAGCATAGAGAAGACGGATGATGACTATCCCAGCTAAGATTGTGCTAGCACAACCTGCTTCCCCTAAATAACCTTCAAGCTTGTCGATGTAAATGTCAAATAGGGTCGGGGAGAGGGGGCAACCTTGTTTAACTTCAATATTACATTTAATATCTTTCAACCACCCCTCATTGCTTTTTAGCTTGGAAATTACATTCTCGTATCATCTTATATTGGAAGCTCTCAACTTGAAAGGAACCTTTAGCTCTTCTAATATATTCCAAAGGTTTTTTCTAGGAACCGTATCAAAAGCCTTTCTAAAGTCCACAAAGCAACAAAAGGGAATGCATTTATCACTATGAAATTCCTCCAACAATGATTCTAAGCATAACGAGGTGGTCTATTGTTGAGTGATGCCTTCTAAAACCCACTTGGCTTTTAACCCGCTTACCATCACTTTCAAGCTATATGCTCAACTTCTTTTCCAAAATAACACCATGTAGCTTGGCTAAGAGAGGGTTGATCATAATGGTCTGATAATTAGAGGGATTATTTGTATCCCCACTTTTAAAAATAGGGATAATGAGGCTCTTAGTCCATGTTTTAGGGAACCCTTGCTTGACTGCTTGATTGAAAAGCTTGTGGATGTGGGGGATGAGGACAAGACCTTCAATTTTTAAGAATTCTGCCTGGTAACTTTCGATGTCCTTAGCTTTCCCATTTTCCATGCGTTTAACTCCAAAATCAATGTCTTCTAATGAGAAAACCTCTTTTGTTGTGAGTAGGGTTTAAAATTTATCCATGACATTTGGAGATTCATAAAGCTTTTTGAGATAGGAAATCCAATCTTGTAACGAAATTTTATTATTATCTTTAGTTTTCCTAGTCAAAATCTGCCTCCAAAATTTCTTAGGATCTACCTTAGAGAGGTGTAAGAGATTCTCTTGTCTTTTACGAATGTACTGCCTCTTTTCCCTTTTAGTTGAAAACTCTACCTCCAAAATTTCTTAGGATCTACCTTAGAGAGGTGTAAGAGATTCTCTTGTATTTTAAGAATGTACTGCCTCTTTTCCTTTTTAGTTAGGGATTTGCATATTTTTATCTTGCCCATTTCAAGAGATTCATCAGCAACTTCCTGAATTGCTCTCCTCGCACTTTCACAATCTTTGTCATACCATGGGTTGGTTTTTTTATTTCTTTTATTATTTGAAACTTCAATTGAGAACTTGTTAATATAATATGAGAGGGTTGTAGTAGAATTGTGATAGAGGTCTTCTATGTTGTCTATACTAGATAAAGGAAGAAAATTAGTTTTTAATTCATTTAGAAAGAGATCGTTTTTATTTCTATCAAATATTAGGTTCGTTTGGCTATAAGGATTATTTTCTATGGGGTTTCTATGCATGACAAAATTGAGAGTTATAAGTAAAGGCCTATAATCAGAGTCAGTCTCGTGGTCGCTTAAGATGTCAAAATTTATTATTTCCTTGTATAAAGGGAGATCGGAAATAACATAGTCTACCACACTGCTATATAAGAAAATTATATGATTTGACCAAGTATTCACAATTCGAGTAAGTTTTAAGTGTGAATTTTAGGAACTTTTTTGGTTTATTTTTATATAGAATTTGATAGAGATTCATTGAAATCACAAGTTTGATAGGTAGACTATTTACAATCAAATTTTTTGAGGATGCTAAACCCATATATGCAACAAAAAAACAAGTTTATTATTATTATTATTATTATTATTATTATTATTATTACTATATATTATTCTAGACTAATATTATTATTATTATATTATGAATTAAGAATTATTATTATTATATTATTATGTAGACGATTATTATTATTATTATTATTGTTGACTAGTGAAATCAACAACGACGGTGGTATCGTACTCATATTACACAGGGTCGAATCCCACCGGATGCCACTATAACCTCTAGGAGGAACCGCCCAGCCCACAAGAACGACCCTCGGGTAAGACGAGACTCGAACTTGTGACCTGCACAGCGACACGGACGACTTAACAAATCATCCGCTGGCCACGAGACCAAACCTCTATGGGCTCCTATTATTATTATTATTATGATAACTGTCTAATGGTTTATTTATTATTTATTAGCTATTCAATTTATTATTACCTCCTTTTCAATATATATGTTAATTATATAGCTAGTCTAAATCCATCTTAACACCGGATCTACCAAGTGCACAGGCGAATCAAATCTCTTTTCACTCTAAGAGAGGTTTGCACCTCACATTTGATCCCACTCTGTGCTTGGTAAATCTAGAGATAAGATGCATCTAGATTGGTTAATTATTAATTATAACAAATTATAATTATAATTATACATGTAATTATCGAGTAGTCTTTAAGTGTGACTTTTTGGAATTCTTTCTAGGTTATTTTCTAGTCCAATTTGTCGATAATCTCGTAGTTATTTTTTGAAATCACAAGTTTTATGGGTGAACTCTACACAATTGAAGTGCCCCAGTGATTTTTGAAGGTATTGAATCCATATACGCAGTCAAAAAACTGGTTTAAACAACACAAGTGAAGATTTGACCACAACATTTTTCACTGGATTTTGGCTAGAAATCCATGGGAAACTCCAAAAAGTTGCACTTAAAGGCTAATCTTATAATTATACCTTTTTATTTTTATTTTTCTATAAATTTACCAAGTCAAAACATTTTAATTAATAATTATAATTATAATTTTATTGTTGTATTTTATTTTAATTAACTTTTTATTTTTATTTTATGTAAATTTATCTTGTCAAAATGTTTTAATTAATAATTATAATCATTAATTTGTTTATTTTATTTTTATGTAACCTTTACCTAGTCAAAATGTTTACAACACAGGAAATTACAACATCTCTATCATACTAGTCCGAAGAGCATTTGCTGACATAATAAAATAATAAAAATTTATAAAATATGTATTCTATCTTAAAGGATTATAGGTCCAAATCCAAAAAGAGAAAGAGTATGAACATATCCATAAATTTTATTAGTCAAATTGTTGTGGGGAGGCTGGTTTCTTGTTTTGCAAACAATAAAGTCTCATACACCAACTTGATGTCTGACTTAACTATAACCTTAGAATTATATTAGTATTATTTATTAGAATTATATTAGTATTATTTATTATATTATATAGATTAATTCTTTATTTATTAATTATTATTAGCACATTGTTTTTAACTCATATAAATTTTCTTACTATATTACTTTTTTAACTATTTAATGAATCTATTTATCACTCATCAATTAAAAGTGAGAATATCATTATCTCTTTCAAAATTTATATTCAGGTTCATTAAAGAATACAAAGAATAAAATAATATAATTTAACAAAATATTGGGGTTGTCTATACATTTTATGTTTTGGAGTTTTTTACCAGAATTTAATAATTTTTTTTTCCTAAATCTTGATCTTCATTGTTTAAAATCAAATTTTCACTGCATATATGTATTCAACACCCAAAAAACTTTGAGATACTTGAATTGTGGAGAGTTCACAACTCAATCTTGTGATTCTAAGAAATCCCTACTAGATTGGATTGAACACCCCAAAAAACATTGGGATGCTTGAATTGTGGAGAGTTCAAAACTCAAGCTTGTGATTCCAACAAATCCCTACTGGATTCGAGGAAAATTAAACTGAAAAATATAAAAAAAAAACATGTATAATAGTTAAAATATGTGTTTTCTCCATAATTATAACCAGATTACATTAATTATCCTTTTATATGCTTTATATTCCATAATAACATCACATAATATAAAGAATTAAAACAAGTTAAAAAAAAAACAAAAACAAAAATAAAAATGACATAATAATAATATAAAAATAATTATAATTTCAACTATTAGTGACAATAATATATATTACATGCAGGGCGAAGGTGCAGACATGAAAAAGGGAGTTGAAGGGAAGTGCTTAGGGTTAGGGTTTCGGTAAGGTTTGTCTCAAGCGAACTTGAGCCTGAACAGGGTGGAAGGATAGCCTCTAACCACCTACAACAGATTAGGACAAAGGAGAGCTACGGGTCAATTGAAGGGAGGTAGCTAAAAACTAGGTGGGACTGACAAAAGTAATGATAGAGCAGGGTGGGGGGGGAGAGATCCCCTCCTATAAAAATGTAGCAACAAGAGAGACAAGCAGGAATGGATCAAATGGAAGCACAAGGAAATGAAACAAGGATGTGCTAGTCATGGGAGCTCGATGGCAAGCGGGGTT
Organism: Pinus taeda; assembly: GCA_000404065.3. Taxonomy (NCBI): domain Eukaryota; kingdom Viridiplantae; phylum Streptophyta; class Pinopsida; order Pinales; family Pinaceae; genus Pinus; species Pinus taeda. The sequence continues at coordinate 28,040 of APFE030873441.1, forward strand.
GGGAAATAGATGCCTGCCCAGAGTGACAAAAAAACCCAGGTATGTAATGCTAAACAACAAACTCGAAGAATACAAAGGATATATGAAAGATCACACCTTGATCTATAACTTTGTAGGGACATGGCCATTTGAGAAAGAACTAACCAAATGGATCCAACATAGTTGGAAACCCAAGGGGCATATTGATCTAAAATTAGGGGCTAAGGGCTTCTTGACGGTTATTTTCACCAATCTGGAAGAGAAGGAGAGAGTCTTTAAGGAAGGACCCTATTTCTTTAATAATGCAGGTCTCTTTATGAGACACTGGGAAGAAAGCTACAACTCAGATAAGGAAAAAATGTTAGCGACACCAATATGGGTCAGGCTGTTCGGGCTCCCGATCGAGTTTTGGGATCCAAAGATTCTAGAGGGTATTGGAAACTCAATCAGGACTTTTGTTAAGGTGAAAAAAACCACCAGAAGAGGTCGATATACGTCCTATGCAAGGATCTGTGTACATGAATATCACGGAACCAATTCGGACTGTATTGAAGTGGAATATCACGATGAGATGTGGAAACAACTAGTGGACTATGAGCACATTCCATTCCACTGTAGAAGATGTCATGAATATAGCCATCTCTTCAAATCATGCCCTTTGAATGCTAATGAAGAAACATCAGATCTCAGAAAAAAGGAGGATGTCAGGAAGGAGGAAGCGATGAGTGGGGAGGATGATGAGGGGTTTAAATAAGTGCCTCTTCGTAGAAAACATAAAGAAGGACTACCTAATCAGAAACCCCCCTCTATGGAATTAACCCATAAAACTCAGAATAAGTTCGAGATACTACAAGAAGAGGACATGGAGGTAGAAGGTGATGTCAGCAAAGAAGAAACAACAGAGCCAATAAAGGCAAACAAAGGAGAAAATAAAACATAAACAAGTATGGAATTAGAGAAAGAAGGGGAAAGAACAGAAAACCCTCAAGACTAGACTCAAATGGTGATCGACCCACAAAAGGACAAAGGAAGAAAATAGGAACAAGTCATGAGGAGACTTTTGCACGAATGGAGGCATCTGGATGAAAGATTCATCCCAAAAGACCAAAAGAAATTATACAAATACATGTTCCAAAGATACAAGGAAAAAAGATGAGTAATCATAATAAATCAGCCAGAACAGCTAGGATCGCAAGGAGGACAGAGCACAAATGTGGGTATTGCAGGGAAGGGAGGAAGAAAGCGAGGAAGAAGACCTAGGAGCAAGACCATCCAAATGGTAGGAGAAATTCTGGTAAACTCAGGAAGAGTTGTACCTCTGTTAGAGGTATTTCAACAACCCCTCGAACTGTTAAAATGATAATTACAACTTGGAATATTAAAGGTCTGAATAGTAAGGGGAAACAGAGATATTTGAAAGAGAGACACAAGAAAGATAAGCCTAATATTATGTTAGTCTAAGAAACAAAGATCAGCGAAAAAACATTAAAAGCGATTATGAGTAAAGTCAAGCTTCATTATGAGATAATAGGTTGGGATGCCACAGGTAGTTCAGGCAGCCTGGAAATTCTCTGGAACCCAGAGGAGATTCAATTTGAAGATTGGGTTTGTGTATCTCAAATTATTTCAGGAAAATTCAAGATTATTGGGTCTTAGGAATGGATCCTTCTCACCAGTGTATATGGCCCACATATACTAAGAGAACATAGGACATTCCTTCAGAACTTGGAAAAAATATGAACCCTCTTTTGATACACTCCATGGATTGTTGGAGGGAACGTCAATATGATCACTTCTCTAAAGGAGAAAAGAGGTGGCCTGAGAAGACCAAATTTGCATATGGAAGCCTTCGGAGAAATTATTACAGAACAAAGACTAGTTGACATACCAATGATAAATGGGATTCACACATGGAACAATAGAAGAGGAGGCATACACCAAATTGCCTCGAGACTGGATAGATTTCTTACATCAGAACAGATTATAAACCGGGACATATTCATAGAAGCAATGATAATGCCGGTAATGGGTTCTGACCATTATTAAATTGGAATGTGACATTAAAGTTAGCCCCAAGAACTGTCCATTTAGGTTTGAGGCCTTCTGGCTAAGAGACCAAAAGTTCATGACAAAAGTGGAAGAATGGTGGAAACAAAGCCAACAAAGGAGAAGAAGTAGGATGCAGACCTTCCAATTAAAATTAAAAGAACTGAAAGGAAAAATTAAACAATGGGACAAAGATGAATTTGGAAATATCCTCAAAGACCAGTAGCATTTAGACCAAAATATGAAGAAACTCCAGCAAAAATTATAATAGTAGGTAGAAGTGAGGAACTTGCTATAAAGGAAGGGATTTTGATTGGCCAAATTGAAGAAAGAAGGAAAAAAGAGGAGATTCTTTGGAGACAAAAATCACAAGTGAATTGGTGAAGAGAAGGGGAGAGGAACATGAAGTTCTTCCATCAGGAAATGATCCAGCAGAGACAGAGAAACAAAATCTTCTCTATAAATAATGAAGAAGGACTCTGCTTAACTCAACATAGGAAATGGAATAGACCCTAGTAAGGCATTTCAAAGACCTCCTTATGGAACCCCAAGGAGATAGAAGAGAATCTGCTGGGAGAATCTGCAATGAGATACCAAGCATGATTACCAGAGACCAAAACCTACCTCTGATGAGAGCAACAACTCTAGAGGAAGTGGAATATATCGTGAAAGGGATGAAGAAGAATAAAGCTCCCTGACCAGATGGCATCATAGTGGAATTCTAACAGACGGGATAACAATTCTTGGGACAAGACATCTTGGGTGTGGTGCCGAAAGACTCAAGCCAATCCTTTCTAGCATTATTTCCTCGGAACAAATAGGTTTCGTGGAAGGGCGTCAAATTTTAGATGGATTGGTAGCATCACAAGAAGTAGCGCATTCTCTAAAAACCAAGAAAGAATCTGGAATGATGATCAAACTGGATGTCTCCAAAGCTTATGATCATTTGAATTGGGCATATCTAAAATCGGTACTAACGGCCTTTGGTTTCTGCAATAGATGGATAGAGTGGGCCTCTACCATGATCTCTACCATGATTTTTTCCATTCTTATGAATGGATCACCATCTACAACCTTCAAGGCCTCTAGAGGTTTGCAACAGGGGGGTCCTCTGTCCCCCCTCTTGTTCATCATTGTGGCGGATGGATTAGGAAGATATATCAAAAAAGAATTGAGGGAAAGGAAAATCGAAGGGCTTTAGATATGGGGGAATAACCTCCTGATCACACACCAACAATTTGTGGACAATATCATGTTTTTCTACGCATTTTCTCTTAGAGAAGTAAAAAGAATAAAAGGGATTCTAGACCTCTTCATGGAAGCCTCTGGTACTCAAATAAATAAAGAGAAATCTTATATAGATTTCTTCAATACTGCAGGAAATGTCAAAACATATTTAACAAGATTATTGGGGTTCCATTTGGGAGAATTACCCACAAAATATCTTGGCACCCCACTAGCACTGAATCCTCTAAATATGGTGAACTAACAACAAACCATTAAGAAACTTACCAATAGATTGGCCAATTGGTCCTTCAGAACCTTGAATATAGCAGGAAGAGTAGTACTGGTCAAAGCAGTCTTACAATCGATTCCAATCTACCAACTCTCGACAATGGCTACCCCCAAAGGTGCATGTGACAAAACAGTGAATATCTTCAAAAACTTCCTCTGGGGAGGATCGAAGCAGCAAAGAAAATGGGCATTGATATCCTGAAAGGGCCTGGTTAAGAGTAAAGAAGAAGGGGAACTAGGCTTGAGAGATCTATATTCTTTGAACCATGTAATGGAGGCTAAGCTCTCGTGGAGATGAATGATGGGAGGAGGAGACCTATGGAAAAAATTATGGACTAAAAAATATAACATGCCAGCAACACTAGAGGAAATCTTAAGATTGGAGAAAACACTGAAAGGCTTGATAATATGGAATCTGGCCAACCAAAACAGAGACATAGTTTCCAAACATGCCTTATCGGAAATTAGGAATGGAAATTCAGCCAAGTTCTGGGAAGAGGCTTGGCAACAAAGGGAGAAACTGTATAATGTTCAAGCTCTAAGAGACACATGCCAAAAGGCGAAAGAGGAAGGCTTGAACTATGTTAGAGAATTATGGAATGAATCCCGCCAAGAGGAATCCTTGAGAATTTCGAAAAATCTAGAAGAATGGGATAGACATATTGATATGGAACAAAGATAGCTATATCTAAAAGAAATGAAGACAAGGATAATAGCTATTAGAACAGGTCCAAACATATTGGGATGGGGTCATTCAATGAAGGGAAACATCACGATCAAAGAAGCATACAGTCTCATCACGTAGCAAGAACAAGATGACTTGACACCCCTATGGAAACAAATATACAAGGGTAATTGGTGGCTAAAAGTGACTCACTTTCTGTCACTGGTTAGTGAAGGTTGCATTCTAACGTGGGATCTACTCCAAAAGCGTGGAATTCAGGGTCCTCCCAGATGTTGTCTCTGTGAGTAGGATCAGGAAAAGCAGGAACACCTCTTGGACTCTTGTCGTGCAGCCCAAAAGCAATGGGAGGAAATAAAAAGTCTCTTTGGCAGGAAAAATAGAGATCATCAAAACATCAAAGAAACAATAAATCTATGGGGATGAGGTCAATTCACGAGCCCTGTGGTAAGAAGAGCTTGAATTCTAGCAGTAGGAATGAATATATGGATGATATGGAAAGAAAGAAATAGGAGAATCTTTCAAAACAAAGAGTTTCCTCTAGCGCAGGTCCAAAAGAAAACCATGAATCACATAAGAGAAACTATTCTAGCGGAAACATGGAGTCAAAAAGATTTGAAAATGACACCTGAGGAAGAATAGATCCTGAATAAGCTTAATTTAGAACAAGGAATGGTAGCACCTCAGATGTGGAAACCCCTTGACATTCGCAGCACTAGCCCTATCCACTTTTCTCACCCCTCAGTAGGTTTCATCAAACTAAATTTTAATGGAGCCTCCAAAGGCAATCCAGGGCTAGCAGGGATCGGTGGCATATTCAGGGATGACCAAGGCAGAACAAGATGGGTATACTCAGACTATGGGGGTATTATGAGCAATAATGAAGCAGAGCTTATGGAAGTCTATCAAGGACTAAGAACAACAATAAGAAATGGCTACAACAACCTAGAAGTAGAAGGATATTCTCAACTAGTTATTGACATGATAAGGAAACTCAATAATGGGAAGACATGGGATAAAGTTACGAAAAGCTGGAGGACGGCTAGTCTGGTTCAAGACTTGGAAACCATTATAAAGAGATTTGAATATGTGATCATCAATCATGTAATAAGGGAAGGCAATAGAGTAACGAATTTCCTTGCAAACTGTGGAAGCAACGAACAAGGAGGTAAGTTGGATAGCATCTGGCTGACCCATCTAGAGGAGCCCAGATTTGAGCCCCTCAAAGTAATCATTGCCCAAGATTTCCATAAAGACATGACTTCAAGATAACGGATACAGGTGGCCCCCGATCAGGGTGATAAATAGGTACAATACGAATAAGTGGACAACGCAAGGGAGAGGATGGCCAAGACGACCACATATTTAAAATGGATCTACATTGATATATAAAAAATTACTATAAACATATGTAGAGTATATGATTTCACCATATATTCACCATTATAATTTCTAAGAGAAACAACAAAAAAACATTGCAATTATAATAAGTTATAAATGGAAAAGTTATAAATAGAAATATATTAAAGTTTCATTTTTTCAAATGTCTCAATTATTTTTTTATTAGAATAAAATTTATTGTGCTAAGAGGTGCTCTACAACCCAGTATATTAGGGAGATGTTGTGAGGTAACGATACATAAAAAATAATTAAAAAATATGTAACATTATATTAAAAAGATATTAAAAATATATATGTGTCGGCTAATATATATTGTATATGCTCAAGATATGTGGAACGTTATTTAAAAGAAAATTGTGTCAGCTAATACTAACAAACTCAATTTTGAAAACGATATATATACAATTTAAAAAGAGATCGATTAATAACAAAGAAAATTAGGTAAAGGAAGCACATGATTCAATTGGGCATATACTGTAATAATAACTAGGTAAATTTCATGAAGTTTCTGTAATAATAATAATCAGGTAAGTTTATATTTCGTAAACTCATTATAATGGAAGGTGCTCAATAAAATTAGTAGGAGTTAGGGGAAATATTAAGTAGAATGCAATATTTAGGGTGGGGTGTGAACTGGAATATTATGTAAAATTTAATAATATTACATTTTAATTAGTATTTCTCCCCACCCTTTGCCACTATTTATTAGGTGGGGGTGGTTATAAATATTGGGTAACATATAATATTGTAAAATTATATTTTATGTAATCATTATATTTGTAACAATTAATATAGATGTGTTCCATCTATAAATTTAATTAATAAGCAGATAAAAACTTAATATTTACAATATGACAAGATTTCTAATCATGAATATTTAGCATGGATATTATTAACTTCTAAGTAGGTTTTTTTACAATACCATGGGCCAATAACCACAAGAGAAAGATCAAGAGGGAGAGGAGGGAAGAAAATTATAATACCATGGGCTACTACCATGATTTATCAATACCATGGGCCATCTAGACTTTGGATTATTATGTTATGGATCTAGGCTTTTAATTATTACAATACCATGGCTTATCAAGACTACATGCCCAAAAACAATAACCTATTTCAAAATAAAAATATTTTACAAATATTTTATTTTAATTTAATTAATAACATTTTTTTAATTAAATCTAGGAGGAAAAAGGTTATAATTACTTGTGAGGTATATCTACACCCTCCATCCTCACTCCTACTAACAATATTTTCATAGAGATTAAATGGAGGTTTTAATAAATTAAAAAATGAGAGAATATATATATATATATAGAACTAGGATAGATCCATCTTAGCCAAGGATCCAAGCCATGAGAAAGCAAAGTGATTAACAATAATAGAGGAGAAATAATGCCTGATTCTTTTAATTTTTTTATTATTTTATTTTCTTTAACATGATTGATCCAAAATATAAGTTTTATATTTTACAACCAAATATGTTTTTTATTAATTTAGATACTTTCTCGAATACAATACAATGGGATCATATTTAAGAAGGAGAGTGAGATGGAAAGGGGAATAGAGTGTGGGAGAGATATAGAGATGGGAGACACAATGAGAGAGAGAAGGGAAGAGAGAGAGGAGGGGGAGGGAGGGAGAGAGATGGATTTGGAGGGGGAAAGAAAGGGAGTAGCAAGGGAGAGATGAAGATGGAATGAGGGAGAGAGGAGACAAGGGAAGAGAGAGAAAAGAAGAGGATATAGATAGGGAAAGAAGGGGAAGAGAGAGATACATAGACATAGATATGGAGGGGGGAGAGAGGAGAAGAGAGAGAAGAAGAGAGGGAGGGAGATAGTGACAGAGTTGGAGGGTGGAGAGAGAGTGTGTGTATGATGAGGGAGAAATGAAGGGAGGTGGGAGAGAAGGGGAGAGAGAGGATGGAAAAAGAGAGAGGACTTGAGAGAAAGGAGAGAGACAGGGGGAGAGAGAGAGATGGAGTGGGAATGGGGAGAAATACATAGTGAGAGAAAGCTGGAGGGGGAGTGACAAGGGAGAGATGGAGAGTCAGTGAGGGGGGAGAGAGAGAGAGAGAGAGAGAGAACGAGGAAGATGGAAGGAGAGAGAGATAGATAGATATGGAGAGAGAGTGTGTATGCTTTGGGGGTGAGAAGGAGAGACAAGGGCGGATAGAGATATAGATGGGGAAAGGGAGAGGGTAGAAGAGAGAGGCAAATAGAGGGAGGGAGAGAGAGAGAGAGAGAGAGAGAGACGGGGAAGAGATAGAGAGGGAAAGGAAGAGGAAGAGATAGATATATACATAGATAAATATGGGGGAGAGAGAGAGGGAGAACATGAAATATGTTTAAGGGGTTGAGATAGAGATACAAATAAAGAGAGATGGAGGGAGGTATAAATATAGATAGCTGGGGAGAGAGGAAAGAAGTGAAAGATATAGAAAGTTAAGGAGAGGCAGACAGAGTGAGATGGGGGAGAGAGGGAGGGGAATAGAGAGAAGGAGAGTGGGAGGGAGATAGAGACAAAATGGAAGGTGGAGAGAGATGGAAGAAGAAAGAGTCTCATGGAGACAAATACAAACATAGAAGCTAGATATAGAAAGTCATGAATATTTTACATTTTCAATGTGGTTGTTGATTTTTAATCATATTTGATCACATGCACTATATGCATTGATTTCAATTTACATGTCAATTTATAATTCTATTTAATACCTTACACTAGATGCATTGATTTGAGTGTCAATATTGATTTCTACTCCTATTTTATTGCTTGCACAGGATGCATTGATATTGGTGTAGATATTGAGTTCTAATCCTATTTGATCGCTTGCACTAGATGCATTGATTCAGTTTAGATGTTGATTACTAATCATATTTAATACCTTGCAATAGATGAATTTATTTCATCATAGATGTTGATTTCTACTCGTATTTGATTGCTTTCATTTTAGATATTGATTTCTAATCCTCTTTGATTGCTTGCACTAGATGCATTTATTTCAGTATAGATGTTGATTTCTAATCCTATTTGATTGTTTTCACTAGATGCATTGATTTTAGTGTAGATGTTGATTTCTGATTTGATGCCACAAGATGTATGATGTACATTAATTTCAAAGTAATTAGATTAAAGTGTGCATTAATTTGAGTGTAAGCACATCTCTACCTCCTTCATCTATATCTCTATCTCCCATTGGTTCTCATTCTTTATCTCTCTATCTCATCCCATAAACATACACACTCTCTCTTCATATCTATCTATCTCTATCTCCCTCCCTCCCTTACCCCTCCCTCTCTCTCTCTCTTCCCCTTCTCTCTCTCTCTCTCTCTAACATTTCTCTCTCCATATCTATATCTCTTCCTCCCTCCCTGTCTTTTCCTCTCTCTTCTTCCATCTCCCCCCATCTATATCTCTATCTCCCCTTGTCTCTCCTCACCCCTAAAACATACTCTCTCTCAGTCTAAGCACATAAAACGTATTCAATGATAAATACAATACTTTAATTTTTATCTGAAATAAAGCGTTTGCTTACCCAAAATGTTTGCTTCTTGAAACTATAAACTATTTATAATTGGGTACATTCTTATTATTCCCATTTTCCATCATTCAACATTGTTAATTACTTTGCATCCAAACGTGATAATAGAAAATAACTAGCATTGAAAATTATTTAACACTCCATAAGTCGCAATGACTGAATTTCGAGAAAAATACTATTAATATTGGAGAGAAACAAAGAAAGGTATGTTGTTTACTATCCTCGCTCGATTTAAATATTTGAATGGTCTATGATTCCAACTACTCTTTTCATATGATTGATATGAGGAAATGGAAAAACTAATAGGTGTGATAATAGGAACAGTAGAAGAAAATAGTTTCAGATTGATTGCAATGAAGACTGTTTGTAATTGACTAAATTCTTCATATTCACATTTTATATCTATCAAAATTGTTATGTTGACACTTTGCACTCAAAATTTGCATTTCATCATTTTTCATCATTCAAGTTACTAACAATCTCTCTCATCTCAACAAACTGAGGTAACCAAGAAAATTTTAAATTAAATTGACCAAATTAATCTTAGACATATTTAGCATATTTCAAATGAACAAACTAATTAGATGTTCAACAAATTTTTTATGACCGCATACAACTGAAAGCAACCTAGATCCATCTTAACACGAGATCTATTAAGCGCTAAGAGGGATCAAATCTCTCGAGGTGCAAACCTTTCCTCAAGTTTTGCACTCCAAAAATAGGTTTTCATCTTGAGAGATTTGATCCCTCTTGGTACTTGATAGATTCAGTGTTAAGATGGATCTCAGTTGGTAAAATAAAATATTTTAAATTATAAAATTATTATTATTATATTATTAGTTATAATAATTATAATATTATTAGTATTTTCAATAGGGTGGAGATGGTTTCAAGTATTGGTGGAAGGTTTTTACGGAGGTTTGAGTAGATTTAACAATGTTTGAAGGGTTTTAGCTACAGTAAAATGGATGATCACTTTGATTTAGACCCTAATCTAAAGGATATTTCGGTTATTTGGGATCTTGAACCTGCTCATTTTTCTACAAGAGTGAAATTTCCATCTAGCAGTCGACATCCAAATATGGATGACACATGAGTGCATTCACCTTGGATGGGGATTATGGTTTCCTAAATAAGTGCAAAGTGGAATCTATGGTTTTGAATGTCTGAGGCATGGAAGCGACCCAGGAAGGGAGAAAACTTGTCCTTTTTAAGGAACCAAAGGAGGATAGAGCACCATTTTTAGGTACTTTGGAACAAATGCTACTAAAGTTCCTGGAAACCCTTATGCCAAATGTCCCTCTGTCTTCGTTGTCTTGAGGGATTAGAGACATCGTTCTGGGTAGTGGATCAATTAGCTTCAAAGACATTAACCCTTTCATGTCATCACGGGACTTGTCAATTTGGAATCTGTTTTCAAAATATTGTGAGGATTTGTCCTGGAATAAGGGGTTGTCATTAGGTGCCTTGGCTAAGCCACAATCCCAGGTGCCCAAGATATTTTATTTAGCAGGAATCATTGATGAAGGGGTCACGATGGATTTGAGAGGTGATTTTTTCAGGGCCCAAGGTTCTATTATCCCATAATAAATTTAGGTGATTCAAGAGGGAAGGAAGGAAGGACTCCCTTATGGAAATTTGTTGTGTCTTCTTCTAGATTTGGTCATGTTAGAAAACCTAGGTGGAGGTGCAAAAAATGTTTTGGATTTAGGTGGCATCTCTTTAATGGTTCAAGTCCAAGATGGTGGGATAGCTAAATTGAGAAGAATTACCATGGATGGTGAGGGTTTGGTCATCTCTTAGGAAGGAAATATAAGGGGCACTATATGGGTCTTGACTTTGAGCAACCAAAAAATGTCACGACTTAGGGATTGGTTAATAAGGCCACTAGGACTAATCATGGTGAGGTTTTTAAGGTGGGAATAAAATGGAAGAAAGGGAAGTGCATTTTTCAAAAGGTAGCAGACATAAACCTGGTGCATGGTGAGGATATACAATTCAATCCAACTATGGAAGTGTTGGATCACATTCTAGTTGGTTAAGTGAAAGGTTGATCTTTCGAATCTGATGAAATATATGAATGGATTAAGATGATGTGGGATTTTTCCTAAATCAAAAAGGTTGGAGTTTTTATATGGGTACTTGGTTGGTTTATGCTAAAATTTGAGTTGTCAGAAGTGACTTCTTGGGTATTGGCTAGCAACTGAAGAATTGACTTATCCATGGTCCTTTTGAAGTGGTGGAATCCCTTGTTTGATTCAAAAAGTTAACATCTCGAGATCACGCTAGTTTTGGTGAATATTATAGATATCCCTCCCCATCTATGGACATTGGATGTCTTTTGCCCAATTAGCAATAAGTTGGGGCGATTTCTAGAAGTTGATTTGTCCTTTGGGACAGAAAGGCTAAGGAAGGTTTCTATAATATTGGTTAAATTGGATCCTTGGGAGTGCACGTTTAAAGATATGAATATGTCATTTAAAGGGCTCACTCATATTCAAAAATTAATTAAAATAATTATACTTATGTTGTTTTCATTATCATTGACAAGGCCATTTGGTGTGGGACTGTGCCCTTGGTGTAAGGGGAAAAAGGCAACCAAGCTCTCAAATAGTGGAGAAGTTTCAAGGATTTCATATGGTGTGTACCCCCAAATATTAGAGGGGAAATTTTAAGGAGAAGGTAGTGAAGTAGGAATTGTCTCAGTAGGAAATCCTTGTCGAAGAAGAAGGGGGAGAAGGTCAAGGGTACAAGATTTGTAGGAGGATAACCTGGAGGAGAAGAGGCTAGCATCAAGGAAGCTCACTATTCTCCTGTCGTGGCTACTTTCTCTTCTTCCTATCCATTTAATTTTTCTCGATATGAACTGAATTCTACACCTTCTATGGTATAAGATCCTAGTCCCTCCAAATTTGTTTACTTTTTCTGTATCTCATCTACATCGGGAAATATTTTAGGGATTCTTGACAATACTCTTACAACCACCCTCCCTATATATATCACTCCTCATTTGATCTTGTCTCCCTCCATCGTATAGACACCCAATATAATCTCAAGCCCAAACTTCCCAAGGGGGAACCCCGTGTCGAGATGGGGGGATTAGGCCGTCTCCCACCCAATCCTAGCCCTCATAAAACTAGAGGCATAAAGTATTATATTTCAAAAGCATGACTAAAGGATAATTTAGATATTTCATAAGGAAAGAAAAAATCTCTTGATGGGGCATATATAACAACATAGTCCACTATCAAGACTTCGTCATGATTCCATTTCATTCAATTGCATGGATTTATCTAGTCCCTCGAAAAAACTAGCTTTAAGACTATAAATCCTATCCTCTTGACTTAATATTATTTTGCTTTAGGAAACCATAGGCCCTGGTGTTTTGATAAATTAAGGTTTGAATAAAATGTCCTCGAGATGGTATTTTTTCTTCTTGGATGTGATTTCACATTCGATTTTAGCCATGGATTTCAATTTGAGGTTTATCAAAGTTTCTACCATATGGGGCTCTAAGATGGTCCTTGGTGTAAACATTTATTCAACGAAATTAAGAATAGACTTAACATTTGTAAATATTTATGGACCTTGCCATGAAATAGCCCCTTTCTGGATTTGTTTGATGGCTAAGTCATTTATGAATTAAGACAATATCATAGTAGGGCAGTCATTATTATTTCATTTGGTGCGTCAAAAGTTTAGAGTCCTCAAGTTCTCTGAGACTCACCAATGGAATTTTTTATAAGAAAATTGGGTGGTAGTCACCTCATTGATGTCAATCTCATCAAAATTAAACCCTCTTAGAGAAATAGCAGAACAAAAATTGTGATGGTGGGTCAAGCACCTTGATAGATGTCTTCTCAAACAAAAGTTGGCTGCAAATATTCATTTGTTTCATCAATGGATTGATATAAGCACATATTCTAATCACTATTCGATCCTGTTAGAATTAAAAGGAGCTATTAAGAAACCTGGAAATCCTTTCAAATTTAATCCATCTTGGCTAACTGAAACAAGCTATGTGCAACTGGTCAAGGATACTCGGTCTATGTTCTCCTTGGATTTATGGAGTAACCATCTATGTATTTGCATGTTTAATCTCAACTAAAATTACCAAAAATGATTAAAAGTCTTTGACAACTAAACTTTACCCCGATATTGTTGTTCGAATCTAGCAATCTTCTAGCCATAAGTGAAAGTAAACTTTGCAAAGAGATCTTTATTGTATTTGGGCTCAAATTTATGATGTTCCCTAAAAGAAGAACACTGTTTACAATCGAATATATGATCAAAGTATGAAATTTGTCCACAACCGTAATTTAGTGGCAAATTGGACAATAAATTAGTTCGTATTCTATAGGTACACCATACACAACCTACATAATAAAGGTCCACTGCATATTCAAGAGAATTTTTCAAGTTTGAGTGTAGCAAAACGAAAAATCAAGGCAATCGAAAGCTCAAAATTTTGCAAATCGACCAAATACAGTAATGACAATCCAATTTATACAAGGATATGAACACCCCTGGAATAGAAATGCATATGGAAATTACATTATTAAATAAATAAGCTAGATAAGACAATAACAATATACTTTATGTTAAAGACTCAAAACCTAAAATGGTCTTTAAAATTGTTTTAGAAACAACAATTCAATATACAGAGATATTTTTATTAGAAACCAGGATTTAATATGCTAGTTGTACCTGTGTGACTGTGCATAGAAGGTCCAAGGGAGAAATAATAACTTGTGGTATGGGGATCATGATTATATTACCTGAATTTGCTTATAAAGGCACACAACAAGAAGGCAAATCCAACTTGTTGTATGGGGATCATTATTATATTACCTGAATTTGCTTATAAAGGCAGACAACAAGAAGGCAAATCCAACTTGTTGCATGATCTTGTGAAGTGAGTATCTGCTATTCATGCCTAAAGATTTCAATCCAAAATAATTTAGTCTCAATGTATATTCCTCTCAATTGATGCAAAGGGGGTAAAGTTTTATTTGGCAATTGAGTTGATACAAAGCGGGATAAATTTTGTTTGCTGGTAGAATGGTCGTACAAAGGCACACACCAAGCTCCCAATGGGCCTTTGAGGCCATCCCTGAGTACCAACTATGTTTAAGACTTCTTGAAGTGATAGAATGACCTACGTGTTTTGCCAAGTTCAAACGATATGATGACCAAGTGGCATTGCGGTTTGCCTACAATTTCAATGGATGCAGAGTTAAGGTTGGTGAAATGGAATTTGAAGTCACATAGGAGATAGTGGCTAGGGTTTCCGGTCTTCCTCAAATAGGGGAGATATGGTGGAAGAAGCTTCCACTTAAACATCAGGTCTGCAATAAGTTTTTAAAGCATAGATGCAGGAATTTTAATTGGGAAAAATGCGTCCAGAGGGTGTGGCTTAATGATGAATGGAGGATTTTGTAGGCTATTTTGCAGAGATTCATCACTTGTGAGGGTAGGTATTCTTAACCCCTTAAAGACCGTATTAGAATACTAAGCATTTTGAGTGTAATGATTTAATCAATTTCCCTTACTATTTGTGGTGAAGCCTGGGAAAAATGGCTTTGCTAGTCCACATAAATGTTAGGAACCCTAAAGGCAGCCTATATCACTCTAGGTTGATCAAATTATTGATTGTACAGGACTGACAGAAAAATAAAAATACATGGGATTGTTTTCTAGAGGGAAAATTGACCATTAATTCCATACCTAAGGTAGAAGAAGCAAAATAAATTCACGGTGGATGAGGGAGGATGGAACCCTCAAAATGAACATTTTCACTCTCTAGTGGGTGAAAGCCTTCCTGCTGAACATTTGGACTCTCCAGTAGGTAGCACCCCATTCCTTTGGACACTGAATCGGAAGATAATAGCCCTTTCAATGGATATTTCAATTCTGCAGGACTCAGGAAGGGAAAAGTAAGTTTTCTCCCAAAACTACTAGGTCACATGATTCTCGAGGCTTAGAGATGCCACTAGCAAGTCCTAACTAGTTCTCTTTCTCCTCAATAGGGGGAAAAGAAGGAAACCTAGAGGCCCCTAGACCACCAAGCCCAATAGTTCCTAATCTTCTTGAACAAGAGCCTGAAGTTTCTATACCAGAATCCACTATTAAAAATGAAATGGAGTTGCAATTGAAGCTGAGGAAAAAGTCTCAGAAAATTAAAAGGCTCAAGCAAGAGATGTTGGAACTGATGATTCTTAATAGATGCGTAAAAAGTGAGAATGAACAATTAAATAACAAGAGAAAAAAGTTTCAAGAGGAGATGAGAGAATTGAAGGAAGATAACAAGAAGACAAACAAACAAATGAGGAAAATGTTTACTTTTGGGCAAGAAAAAAGAAAGAGGGCCAGCATTACAGGTCTAGTGCTAAGTATCTTAGCAGAGGAAACTAGACTTTCTTAGCCCTCTCTAGTGACTCACAGTTTCGGTGATTCCTTTTGCATGAGGGCATGCAAAACCCTCGGTCTAGGGGGATGTAGAACCTTTATTTTGGGATACTTTTGTGATGCTAAAATTACTATTTTTCTCCTCAAAACCCTTTATAACATCACCCTTCAGTCTTCATTTGGCCTAATACTTAATATTTGACTCCAACTCTATGATCTCATGCTTAAGGTAAATATATCAGTTTCAATATTTATTTCCTAAAGTTTTTGGTTTGATTAATTATAATTTGAGAATATTCTTTACTTATGAACAAATATTATTCTTATGTTGTTTTAGCCTTTTGATTAAGTACGTGCATTCACGTGAAATTAAACTTAATTGACAACAAAGAGTAACTATTCAAATTCAAATTAAACCCAGTTGACAGAAAACACACTTAAATATTATATAAGTAGATGCTCTCGCATTTCATTTTGGCGATCATGCTAGTTTTGGAAAATATTATAGATATCCCTCCTCACCTGTGGACATTGGACGTCTTTCCTGCAATTAGCAATAAGTTGGGGTGATTTCTAGAAGTCAATTTGTCCTTTGGGAAAAAAAGGCTAAGGAATGTTGCTATAATATTGGTTAAATTGGATCCTTGGGAGGGCATGTTTAAAATATGCATATATCATTTAAAGGGATCAATAATCTTTCAAAAATTAATTACAAATAATTAACCTTGTGTTGTTTTCATCATACTTAACAAGGCCATTTGGTGTGGGACTGTGCCCTTGGTGTAATGGGAAAAGGGCAACCAAGCTCTCAAATAGTGGAGAAGTTTGACGGATTTCATATGGTGTGTACCCCCAAATATTAGAGGGGAAATTTTAAGGAGAAGGCTGTGAAGCAGGAATTGTCTCAGCAAGAAATCCTTGTTGAAGAAGAAGGGGGAGCAAGCCAAGGGGTAGAATATTTGTAGGAGGATAATCTGGAGGAGCGAGATGCTAACATCAAGGAAGCTCACTATTCTCCTCTCATCGGCTACTTTCACTTCTTCCTATCCATTTACAATTTCTTAATATCAACCGAATTCTACACCTTCTATGGTATGAGAGCCTAGTCCCTCCAAGCTTGTTTACTTTTTCATGTATCTCATCTACATCGGGAAATATTTTAGGGACTCTTGACAATACTCCTACAACCACCTCCCCTATATATATCACTCCTAATTTGAGCATGTTTCCCTGCATCATATAGACACCCACTATAATCTTAAGCCCAAACTTCCTAGGGGGAACCCTCTGTCAAGGTGGGGGGATTAGGCCCTTTCCCACCCAATCCTCGCCCTCAGAAAACTAGAGGCATAAAGTATCATATTTCAAAAGCACGACTAAAGGATCGTTTAGATATTTCATAAAAGTTAACATCTCAAGATCATGCTAGTTTTGGCGAAGATTATAGATATCCCTCCTCAGCTATGGACATTGGACGACCTTTGCAAAATTAGCAATAAGTTGGGGCGATGCCTAGAAGTTGATTTGTCTTTTGGTACAAAAAGGCTAAGGAAGGTTTCTATAATATTGGTTAAATTGGATCCTTGGGAGGGCGTGTTTAAAGATATTAATATATCATTTAAAGGGCTCAGTCATATTTAAAAAATTAATTACAAATAATTATCCTTATGTTATTTTCATTATCATTGACAAGGCCATTTGGTGTGGGACTATGCCCTTGGTGTAAGGGAAAAGGGAAACCAAGCTCTCAAATAGTGGAGAAGTTTGAAGGCTTTCATATGGTGTGTACCCCAAAATATTAGAGGGGAAATTTTAAGGAGAAGGTGGTGAAGCAAGAATTGTCTCAGTAGGAAGATAAAAAAGACTCAGAAAATTAAAAGGGTCAAGAAAGAGATGTTGGAACTAATGATTCTTAATAGATGCATCAAAAATGAGAATGAAGAATTAAAGAACAAGAGAAAAAAGTTTCAAGAGGAGATGAGAGAATTGAAGGAAGATAACAGGAAGAAAAATAGACAAATGAGGAAAATGTTTACTTCTAGGCAAGAAAAAAGAAAGAGGGCTAGCATTACAGGTGAAGTGTTTAGTATCTTAGGAGCAGAAACTCAAATTTCTTAGCCCTCTCTGGTGACTCACAATTTTGGTGAATCCTGCATGAGGGCATGCAAAACCCTTGGTCGCGGGGGATGTAGAACCTTTATTTTGGGATATTTTTGTGATGCTAAAATTACTATTTTTCTCCTCAAAACCCTTTATATCATCACCCTTCAGTCTTCATTTGGCCTAATACTTAACATTTGACTGCAACTCTATGATCTCATGCTTAAGGTAAATATAGCATTTTCAATATTTATTTCCTAACTTTTTTGGTTTGATTAATTAGAATTTGAGAATATTCTTTACCTATGAAGAAATATTATCCTAATGTTGTTGTAGCCTTTTGATTAAGTACATGCACACACATGAAATTAAACTTAATTGACAACAAAGAGTAACTATTCAAATTCAAATTAAACCTAGTTGACAACAAACACATTTAAATATTATGTAAGTAGATGTGTTGAATTTCATTTTTGGCAATCATGTTAGTTTTCGTGAAGATTATAGATATCCCTCCTCAGCTGTGGACATTGGAAGTCTTTCGCGCAATTAGCAATAAGTTGGGGCGATTTCTAGAAGTTGGTTTGTCCTTTGGGACAAGAGAAAGCTAAGGAAGGTTGCTATAATATTGGTTAAATTGGATCCTTGGGAGGGAGTTTTTAAAGATATGAATATATCATTTAAAGGGCTCAGTCATTTTTAAAAAATTAATTACAAATTATTATCCTTATGTTGTTTTCTTTATCATTAACAAGGCCATTTGGTGTGGGATTGTGCTCTTGGTGTAAGGGGAAAAAGGCAACCAACCTCTCAAATAGTGGACAAGTTTGAAGGCTTTCATATGGTGTGTACCCCCAAAATATTAGACGAGAAATTTTAAGGAGAAGGCGGTGAAGCAAGAATTGTCTCAGCAGGAAGATAAAAAAGACTCAGAAAAGTTAGCATCTCGAGATCATGCTAGTTTTGGCAAAGATTATAGATATCCCTCCCCAGTTGTGGACGATGGACATCTTTCACGCGATTAGCAATAAGTTGGGGCGATTTGTAGAAGTCAATTTGTCCTTTGGGACAAAAATTCTAAGGAAGGTTGCTATAATATTGGTTAAATTGGATCCTTGGGAGGTCGTGTTTAAAGATATGAATATATCATTTAAAGGGCTCAATAGTCTTTAAAAAATTAATTACAAATAATTATCCTGATGTTGTTTTCATTATCATTGACAAGGCCATTTGGTGTGGGACTGTGCCCTTCGTGTAAGGGGAAAAAGGCAACCAGGCTCTCAAATAGTGAAGAAGTTTGAAGGCTTTCATATGGTGTGTACCCCCAAATATTAGCGGGGAAATTTTAAGGAGAAGGCAGTGAAGCAGGAATTGTCTCAGCAAGAAGATAAAAAAGACTAAAAAAATTGAAAGGCTCAAACAAGAGATGCTGGAAGTGATGATACATAAAAATTTTATATTTCATAAGAGCTAGTCCCTCCAAGCTTGTTTACTTTTCCTGTATCTTATCTACATCGGGAAATATTTTAGGGACTCTTGACAATACTCTTACAACCACCTCCCCTATATATATCACTCCTCATTTGAGCCTGCTTCCGTTTGCCATATAAACACCCACTATAATCTCAAGCTCAAACTTCCAAAGGGGAAACCCTCTATCGAGGTGGGGGGATTAGGTCCTCTCCCACCAAATCCTAGCCCTCATAAAACTAGAGGCATAGAGTATCATATTTCAAAAGCATGACTGAAGTATCATTTAGATACTTCATAAAAGTTAACGAGATCATTCTTGTTTTGGCAAAGATTATAGATATCCATCCTCAGTTGTGGACATTGGATGTCTTTCACACAATTAGCAATAAGTTGGGGCAATTTCTAGAAGTCGATTTGTCCTTTGGGACAAAAAGGCTAAGCATCGTTTCTGTGATATTGCTTAAATTGGATACTTGTGAAGCCATGTTTAAAGATATGAATATATCATTTAAAGGGCTCAGTCATCTTTAAAAAATTAATTACAAATAATTATCCTTATGTTGTTTTCATTATCATTGGCAAGGCCATCTAGTGTGGGACTGTGCCCTTGGTGTAAGGGGAAAATGCAACCAAGCTCTCAAATACTGGAGAAATTTGAAGGCTTTCATATGGTGTGTACCCCCAAATATTATAGGGGAAATTTTAAGGAGAAGGCGGTGAAGCAGGAATTGTCTCAGTAGGAAGATAAAAAAGACTCAGAAAATTAAAAGGCTCAAGCAAGAGATGATGGAGTTGATGATTCTTAATAGATGTGTCAAAAATGAGAATGAACAATTAAAGAACAAGAGAAAAAAGTTTCAAGAGGAGATGAAATAATTGAAGGAAGATAACATTTGACTCCAACTCTATGATCTCATGCTTAAGGTAAATATAGCATTTTCCATATTTATTTCCTAAAGTTTTTGATTCGATTAATTAGAATTTGAGAATATTCTTTACCTATGAAGAAATATTATCCTTATTTTGTTGTAGCCTTTCGATTAAGTACGTGCATTCACATGAAATTAAAGTTAACTGATAACAAAGAGTAACTATTTAAATTCAAATTAAACCCAATTGAAAACAAAAACATTTAAATATTATGTAAGTAGATGTGATGGCATTTCATTTTTGGCGATCATGCTAGTTTTGGGAAAGATTATACATATCCCTCCTCAGTTGTGGACATTAGATGTCTTTCGCACACTTAGCAATAAGTTGGGACGATTTCTAGAAGTTGATTTGTTGTTTGGGAGAAAAATGCTAAGGTTGCTATAATATTGGTTAAATTGGATCCTTGGGAGGGCGTGTTTAAAGATATGAATATATCATTTAAAGGGATTAGTAATCTTTAAAAAATTAATTACAAATAATTATCCTTATGTTTTTTTCGTTATCATTGACAAGTCCGTTTGGTGTGGGACTGTGCCCTTGGTGTAAGGGGAAAAAGGCAACCAAGCTCTCAAATAGTGGAGAAGTTTGAAGGCTTTCATATCTTGTGTACCTCGAAAGAGGGCAAATTTTAAGGAGAAGGCGGTGAAGCAGGAATTGTCTAACTATTCTCCTCTCACGGCTACTTTTACTTCTTCCTATCCATTTACTTTTTCTCAATATCAACTAAATTCTACACCTTCTATGGTATCAGAGCCTAGTCGCTCCAAGCTTGTTTACTTTTCCTATATCTCATCTACATCGAGATATATTCTAGGGACTCTTGACAATACTCTTATAACCACCTCCCCTATATATATCACTCCTCATTTGAGCCTATTTCCCTCCATCATATAGAGACCCACTATAATCCCAAGCCCAAACTTCCGAAGAGGGAACCCTCTATCGAGGTGGGGGGATTAGGCCCTCTCCCACCCAATCCTAGCCCTAATAAAACTAAAGTCGTAATGTATCATATTTCAAAAGCACGACTGAAGGATCATTTAGATATTTCATAAAAGTTAACATCTCGAGATCATGCTAGTTTTGGCGAATATTATAGATATCCCTCCTCAGCTGTGGACATTGGACATCTTTCACGCAATTAGCAATAACTTGGGGTGATTTCTAGAAGTCGATTTTTCCTTTGGGACAAAAAGGGTAAGAAGGTTGCTATAATATTGGTTAAATTGGATCCCTGGGAGGGCGTGTTTAAAGATATGAGTATATAATTTAAAGGGCTTAGTTATCTTTAAAAAATTAATTACAAATAATTATCCTTATGTTGTTTTCATTATCATTGACAAGGCCATTCAGTGTGGGACTATGCCCTTGGTGTAAGGGGAAAAAGGAAACAAAGCTCTCAAATATTGGAGAAGTTTGAAGGCTTTCATACGGTGTGTACCCCCAAATATTAGAGGGGAATTTTTAAGGAGAAGGCGGTGAAGTAGGAATTGTCTCATCAGGAAGATTAAAAAGACTCAGAAAATTAAAAGGTTCAAGCAAGAGATGCTGGAACTGATGATTCTTAATAGATGCATCAAAAATGAGAATGAAGAATTAAAAAACAAGAGAAAAAAATTTCAAGAGGAGATGAGAGATTTGAAGGAAGATAATAGGAAAACAAATAGACAAATGAGGAAAATTTTTCCTTCTGGGCAAGAAAAAAGAAAGAGGGCCAGCATTACAAGTCCAGTGCTTAGTAGCTTAGCGGAGGAAATTAGACTTTCTTAGACCTCTTTGGTGACTCACACTTTTGGTAATTCCTTTTACATGAGAGCATACAAAACCCTTGATCTGGGGGCATGTAGAACCTTTATTTTGGGATATTTTTGTGATGCTAAAATTACTATTTTTCTCCTCAAAACCCTTTATAACATCACCCTTCAGTCTTCATTTGGCCTAATACTTAGAATTTGACTCCATCTCTATGATCTCATGCTTAAGGTAAATATAGAATTTTCAATATTTATTTCCTAAATTTTTTGGTTTGATTAATTAGAATTTGAGAATATTTGTTACCTATGAAGAAATATTATTCTTATGTTGTTGTAGCCTTTTGATTAAGTACGTGCATTCACATGAAATTAAACTTTATTGACAACAAAGAGTAAATAGTCAAATTCAAATTAAACCGAGTTGACAGCAAACACATTTAAATATTATGTAAGTAGATGTGTCAACATTTCATTTTTGGCAATCATGCTAGTTTTGGTGAAGATTATAGATATCCCTCCTCAGCTGTGGACATTGGACGTCTTTCGTGCAATTAGCAATATTATGTGGTGATTTCTAGAAGTCGATTTCTCCTTTGGAAGAAAAAAGCTAATGAAGATTGCTATAATATTGGTTAAATTGGATCCTTGGGAGGGCCTGTTTAAAGATATGAATATATCCTTTAAAGGGCTCAGTCATCTTTAAAAAATTAATTACAAATAATTATCCTTATGTTGTTTTCATTATCATTTACAAGGCTATTTGGTGTGGGACTGTGCCCTTCGTGTAAGGGGAAAAGGGCAACGAAGCTCTCAAATAGTGGAGAGGTTTGAAGGCTTTCATATCGTGCGTACCACAAAATATTAGGGGGGAAATTTTAAGGACAAGGCGGTGAAGCAGGAATTGTATCGCTATTCTCCTCTCACAACTACTTTCACTTCTTTCTATCCATTTACTTTTTCTCAATATCAACTGAATTCTACACCTTCTATGGTATCAGAGCCTAGTCCCTCCAAGATTTTTTACTTTTCCTGTATCTCCTCTACATTAAGAAATATTTTAGGGACTCTTGACAATACTCTTACAACTACCTCCCCTATATATATCGCTCCTCGTTTGAGCTTGTTTCCCTTCATCATATAGACACCCACTATAAACTCAAGCCCAAACTTCCCAAGGGGGAACCCTCTATCAAGGTGGGGGGATTAGGCCCTCTCCCACCCAATCCTAGCCCTCATAAAACTAGAGGTATAAAGTATCATATTTCAAAAGCACGACTGAAGGAACATTTAGATATTTCATAAAAGTTAGCATCTCGAGATCATGCTAGTTTTGGCGAAGATTATAGATATCCCTCCTCAGCTGTGGAAATTCGACGTCTTTCATGCAATTACCAATAATTTGGTGTGATTTCTAGAAGTCGATTTGTCCTTTGGGACAAAAAGGCTAAGGAAGGTTGCTATAATATTGTTTAAATTGGATCCTTGGGAGGGTGTGTTTAAAGATATGAATATATCATTTAAAGGGCCCAGTGATGTTTAAAAGATTAATTACAAATAATTATCCTTATGTTGTTTTCATTATCATTGACAAGGCCATTTGGCATGGGACAGTGCCCTTGGTGTACGGGGAACAAGGCAACCAAGCTCTCAAATAGTGGAGAAGTTTGAAGGCTTTCATATGTTGTGTACCTCCAAATATTAGAGGGGAAATTTTAAGAAGGTGGTGAAGCAGGAATTGTCTCAACAGGAAGATAAAAAAAGACTCAGAAAATTAAAAGGCTCAAGGAATAGATGCTAGAATTGATGATTCTTAATAGATGCGTAAAAAATGAGAATGAACAATTAAAGAACAAGAAAAAAAAGTTTCAAGAGGAGATGAGAGAATTGAAGGAAGATAACAGGAAGAAAAACAGATAAATGAGGAAAATGTTTACACTTGGGCAAGAAAAAAGAAAGAGGACCAACATTACAGGGCCAATGCTTAGTCTCTTAGCGGAGGAAACTAGACTTGTGTAGCCCTCTCTGGTGACTAACAGTTTTGGCGATTCCTTTTGCATGAGGGTATGCAAAATTGTCGGTCTGGGGGGATGTAGAACCTTTATTTTGGGATATTTTTGTGATGCTAAAATTAATATTTTTCTCCTCAAAACCGTTTAGAACATCACCCTCCAGTATTCATTTGGCCTAATACTTAACATTTGACTCCAACTCTATGATCTCATGCTTAAGGTAAATATAGCATTTTCAATATTTATTTCCTAAATTTTTTGGTTTGATTAATTGAGAATATTCTTTACCTATGAAGAAATATTATCCTTATGTTGTTGTAGCCTTTTGATTAAGTACGTGCATTCACATGAAATTAAACTTAATTGACAACAAAGAGGTGATATTCAAATTCAAATTAAACACAGTTGACAACAAACATATTTAAATATTATGTAAGTAGATGTGTTGGCATTTCATTTTTTTAAAGATGCAATTATGCTTGTATTGGTTTTGTGACCATATTTTTTTTAGTACTACACGATAGCTTTGGTATTTGGTTTAGACTAATGTAAAGCTACAAGGAACTAGGTCATAAAGAAAGAAACATATCCTACATGTTAATGGACCTACAAGGGAGAGAAGGACACACTTCACAAATTCAGTTCCAACAGAGAGCGGAGAAGATAGATCTTTCTCTGGGCACTTTTTGTGTCTACCACTCCAAACCTAACTTAACTTGATATCAAAGTAGTAGGAAAATATGATCTTGTATTGATCTTGTGGCTGTGATTTCATGGATAAGATATATGTGCCCAAAGGGAGAAAACTGCGTGTGCATATATGCCCTATTCCTATGTAGTGGCAATCTAATATAAGGATCTTCTTGTACACATAATTTTGAAGGCATGTCGTTGTTCACTGTTACTTATCAACAATTATCATTTACTGACTAATAGTACTCCTGTGCTTTTCAGTGGCAATTAAGTTTTTGATCATTTCTGCAACCTGATTCTGAGAGTAGCGTCTATTCTTCGACATGTCATCGATCAGGCATCCCTCAGAGCATAGGTTCACCACAAGATACAAAGTATTTGTATCTTCATGAATGACATTCATTGTGACAACATTAAGATGACCAGAAAGGTGCTGCATGATATCGACTTCCACATGGACAATTTCTTTGGTCTTTTTGGGGAAACCCTTGAAAGTTAGCTCTTCCCCAATAGCCTTGTCTGTGAAAAATATGAGCATACCAATTTGTCCCATCCCAATTTTGAGTCCATTTTATATTTTTTTTAAGAAAATTAATGTCTTTACTCTATAGGTTTGAAAATAACTGGGATGGATTTTCATGTCCTCACCATGTTGAACTGAAAGAGAAAGAACAAAAGGAACAAAACTAACAAGTTGTTCTTGAGGAAAAAGTTGAACTGGAACAACATTCCAAAGAGGACTATGAGAATCGTAGATACAAAGTGATGATGCCTTCCCAAGTCAACCAAGTCAACCAGTAAGCTGAATTATAAAGCCCCATGATAGACATTGCCTTTCGGATTTCAAAAGATAGTTAGATAACAATGCCTATACGAACTTGCAAAGTTATTAAGTGCAATCATGATTCAAACTAAAAGAAAGCATTTCCTACATAAATTCAAATGCTAAATCAGTGATTGCCTTGGTTGGCTCCTTTAGGTAGGTAAGGAAACAAACTAACCGTTTTACACCCGAATGAAATTTTAGATACGAAGGGGTATGGCCTATACTAAGTGGATTTAGACAAGTTTAGGTAGGGGCTACATCAGCAGGCACCGAGGATGGATATTCAATAGATGGAAGGAAGGCTATGCCATACCTCCATTCATCTATTGAAGTGTGGAGACGGCCAAGGACATAATTGTCAAGGCACATGAAAATCTACTTCAAGGATAAGGTTTTCGCACATCATAATTTAAAAGACACAGAAGAGTGAAAGAATGGAAAAATTACCTTGCATCTTGTAGGATGTACACCCACTATACAGAATAGTTGACCTGTAAAAATTATTTATTAGTACTCGACTGAGTTAAATATTGGTACTTCATTTAAATATCCACGCAGAACCCCTCATACCAGTGTTCCCAAAAATTTGTTAACAAATGGGAATCATCCCATCATGGATTGGCCCTCTGTGACCGCGCCACCTAGAGCGACATCTCTAGCGATTTGTGGGAGCAATGATCTATAGAACCAGTTGTTAAGGGAAAATCAGGGATGAGAACTTTAACTAACCTCCGCTTACATTTCCGTTCATGGATATGATCAGAGATGTGTGTGGCGGTATCCTGACGAAACGAAGTGAGGAGCTCTGTCCCTATCTCATAATGGATAGGTAGTTGAAAGTCCTTTAGGAACTCCATCGCTAAAGTGTCAAAGGTATTTACTGATGTAGGTGGTGACATGAGTGCTTGAATCCTCCCCTTGTTATTTTTCGAACTTTGGAATGTCCATCGGTATTTTATGCGGGATCGGCGGCTGTTATAAGTTGTGGTAGATGGGGTTGTTTGTCAACTTGTATAAGTTGGGGATATCGAATGTTGCCTAAAAAGGAAAATTGTTGGGGGCCCCTGACTTGGACCATGGTGATGACGGATGACCTGAGGAGCTCTATGCTCCTCCCATCATTTGGTTCCCCATGGTGTACATGGGTTGCATGGTGTAATAGTTGCTTTGCGGTATGGTATGAAGTTGCCCCCAGTATAAGCGATGCCCCTTGACTCATCTGAGCTTGGGAGTAGGGTGCCCCCATGGTTTCAGTGGGAATTCCTTGTGGATTCCCATGTGACACAGAACTAACCATATGGCTTTGATTGATAGAGGGAATACTCATGTCAATCAACGACCGTCCATGCATGCCTGAGAACGACGGGGGAACCGCGACATTCCCCGCCATCATGTGCATATTGGGAACTGCCCTAGATGTTTGAATCTGGGGGTTGTAACTGTACATTGGTGGCTGACCTTGGTTTTGGTGAACTGGAACCGCACCCGTAGTGCCACATTGAGTGTTATATGGAGCACTATATGTGGCACTAGTCAAAGGTATGCTTTGTGGCACCATAGGAGTGGAACCTGGCATTTGGTGGGTTCCACCTTCAGAGGGTTTTATGTGAGTTGCAGTACCTAGGACGAATGGGATTGTGGGGTTCCACATTACCGGTGTTGTGATGACCATTGACTGGGGAAGTGGTAGAGGACCAATAATGTCTCTATAGTTCCACAACCCTTAAGGTGCCAATTGGATAGATGGGAAAGTTCCACCTACTAAAGATGAAAGTACTAGTACCACGAGAGTAACTATAGGGTCCGACAGATCTGTAAGAGGAGTGTTAAAATGAGGAAGAAATCCTTCTTTAAAGAAATCCTTTGGCAAATCAGAATTGTCGGTTGTCCACATAGACCCCATGTGCGATTTAGGAGACTAATTCCTCAAAGATGAAGAATCCGAGTTAGTGGAACTCAACAAATCCTCCACAATTAGTGGAGGAAGTCCTAACAATCGTCTGGATTGATGATGAGGGCCGGATGTAGCCACAATGACTATTAAGTTTTATCAAATAGATTTTAATGTGATATTATTTAAAGTCTAAAAAATGATAGCACTCAGGTACCTAAAAATAAAAAAATACACTAAACATGTCAATAAAAAAACAAAGGAAATTACCTCACCTGATAAACACCAATTATTTGAGATGAAACCTAGTTTCTCAATGAGTAATAGAGAAGGATGGCCAAATGTACAGTTACAGTTACTTTTGAGCTTCACTCAAACCTCAAATTGAGGGGCTAAGTACGCTCGTGAAGACGAGCACCCTCCCAAAAACTAAAGACAAAGTAGGCCCGTCCATTTTAGGTACCATGACAGCCCGTCCCAGTCACCTTGTGTAAGTACCTAAAATGTTTGGCCACTAGAGATACCTCAAATCACAGACATTACCAGGGGGACATAGTCGTAGACAACATGTTGTGTCGGTAGGATACCTGAGTCCCTGACTCAGTTCCGAAATCCCCGAAGGGACCCCCAATACACAGAATGCCCAAAGAAGTTTTAAAAGAAGGTGGGCCACCTTCTATTATAGTCTGATGTTGTCTCATATTTCACTCTGTTATTAGTGGAGTGGTCCTGGTATTATGAGTGCAGAAGAATTTTTCACTCATTAACGACACTAGTTTTGATTTTCAACCTTGGGAAGTTGACTCACTCTCTTATCCCAAGGTCCGAATCTGGCTAATGTTGGTTTGCTCAAAAAGAGTAACTGATTGATTTTAAGGTAAATTTTAGTGTACTTGCTTATTTTTCTTCGGTAGGGGTGTTGATTTATGAATATGGTGAGACTCTCGACTTAATAAACCATGCAGAATAATGCTTTGAATTTTTTTTTTCAATTTCTTATGCAAACAAGTCTTATTCTATGAATGTATCATTTCACATATTCATGGATTCATCAGTGCATCTAAATCCATTCAACACTTTGCATAACTGAAAGTTTCTTTTCTCAATATTCCCTAACAACTATTAAACCAAAACAAAGCAGCCTACAACTATTCTGACAGAAAGAGATATATAGTTTATCAGCATTTCTTTCAACTGTTGGAAATAATACTGAGAGGGGGGTGGGGGGTGAATCATTATTATCAAATCAATAATATTTTCATTTTCATACTCAGATTCATATACGCTACTTCAGTTAAGGATAACTGCTTATATACACAACTATGTTTAATGCAACTAGCGTATATCTAATAAACTTATGATTTAGTTAGTTGATCTTCAATGAGTGACTTAGAACATCATGAACCATATTAACAGTAAATAGGTGCAGTAAAAACAGAAAAGATCAACACACATAAAGAGCACACATGATATAAGGTGGAAACCCAATGTGGGTGAAAACCACCTGCTGCAATTCGTCTCTATCTTTCTTTAATAAGAAACTTCTTTTTACAATTGTACTGGTGCAGTCTTATACCAGTACGCAGGCTACTACCTGACGAAGGCTACAACCATCTCTCGTTTTCCAAACTCTCCTGGAAGGGAACTACAACCCCCTTAGCTCTTGTACTAGTGGATCCATATAATAGTGCGTAGGCGCCGACCTACAATCTTCTCTCATTCTCCAGGGACCACATTTCATACATTTTCATACTAGATACTCCTGAAGCACAACACCATAGTTTGAAGGTCGCGTTTCATCCAATTTTCATACTAGACCCATCAACAAGATTGAAGCACAAATTAATCATCACTGCAATACACCCCATCAACTACACCTCCATCATCAATCTTTGCATCACCCTATCAAGAATATAATCACCAGAACACAGAACCGACAACAGAACTCTACAACAATAACGAGATCCAACTGCAAATTAAGATATCATATCTCATATTGTATATGCTATTATTGCGAACCAAACCTGCGTACATACGCGCTTTCACGAAAGCCAACCCGCGTACAGATCTGCAAAGATTTACTCATAACTTGCAGCTGTTCTAGACATCAGACATACCCAGATCATACCATCCATACAATAAAACTTGTGTCAATAATTCAAATCTAGTCTATCCATGATCAAACCACATAATGATAATACATTCGAAGCCGCATGATCCTGATCCATCATCCATCAACAACCGCATAGGTGCATCCTTGATTCAAATCAAGCTATGCATCACAAACCCATAACCAGTGCACTAGATCTCACACATCATCATATGTTCACCACACTTGCACCCCCTTGGCCTAATGATATTTTCCTTATATAGGTTTAGGCTTCTCTCAATACCATGGTCCAAAACCATGTAGAACCAATTACTTTGGACCCAATACCTGGAGTCAACACTTCAGACGAAATACCACGGACGAATACCATGGTCCAAGTACCATGGATGAAAACATGGTTTTCCAATATGTACACACCATTCCTTCTGTGATCCTGCATGTATACATATATGCATATTTTCTTCTTCTCACCCACGTGTATACACAATTTCATCAAGGTTAACCAGTGTATACCTTTCGCTTGACATGATGTACTAAGATCTGTCCTCTGATTGACTTGCCACCAAGGACAACACCTGTATCATACCTCTGAATGAGCTTCCATCAAGGACAACACCTGTATCATGATGCCAACAATCTCCCACTTTGGACTTGATGGCAATCACCACACCAAGTCACTCTCCCACTTTGACATCAAGGGTAAAGGGCAGACCAAGATATTCTCTTCTTTGATATACATTATGTTGTGCATGCTCCCCCTGAGTACATGTTGAAGTTTCTGATTGAGCTCCCCCTTTGTACATGCCAAGATGTACCAATCTGCCCATGCTCCCACTGAGCACATGCAATGTCTTTATAACAAAGACCAACAATCTATTTAAGACCATGATAGTCATTAGCCACTATCATATATATGATCTGCACCATAAGCATCAGCATCCAGTCCTATAACCTGCAATACCATTCTTTTGATCAACCAGCAAGATGTATCATTTAGCCACATAAGCATCATCACCAAAGAGTTCTAACCATAATACCAACAATGCATTACTTGAAGTATATGCTCCCCCTGAGCCTGTGCCATGCTATCATCAAATAGTGATTGAACCATATCAGACTTTTGTACTTTTGCTTTTCTTCAGAACAACATATACGCGACTGTGCAGCATCTAACTCGCGTATATACACGACTTCGCTTCATGATACCTGTGTATGAGATTTAGAACACTGATGTTCCACACTTTCAGCTTCCTCTAAGTCTGTCATGTCTGTATACTCTTCTATGCCACATCTTTCTGGTTGTACTTCCTTTTTCTTCCATATCTTTAACCGTGATGATGTTTTCTCCTTTTGGTATGGTGCCCAAAAACTTCTCCTGCATTCCTTTGCTATGTGTCCAAGCTTGTTACATGCATAACATCTTACATGTTTCATATTCCTTCTATAGCAGTCAATGGCTTTGTGACCAAACATATTGCAAGCAAAACAATATCCCTTAAAGTGCCTCACACGTGATGATCGTTCTATGTGATAGTCTTGAACCATTCTACTTCTGCATCTGGCTGCAACATGTCCAAGATTATGACATACATAAAATTCAACAGTATTCATCGGGGGAAATAATCATCTATCACTTCCAAAATTAGGAGCAAAAGATATTCTTTGAGGAATTTCTTTCCTTGGTTGTTGATGGGGTTGTCTTCTCATCTCCTTGTTGAGCATTTCAGATTTCTCATTAGAGATCCTTGCCTCACCTTGTGAACTAGATTTATCTTCAACAGATTCATAAAAAGCAAGACCAGTTTTGATAGCACGCGACCTTTGACTACTAAGAATATCATCCAAAATCTTAGTGCTGTCTTGAAATCATAATAGTTTATTTTTTTCTTCTAATTTATCTTTCAAGATATTTACCTCAACCTGATGTTGTTCTTCCTTTTCAAGACATTGCTTCTTCAAAATTCCCTCAGACTTTCTTCCTTCTTCCATTTGTTGCCTAAGTTTTAGAATCTCCTTTTTTTGTTCTTCATTTAGCTCCTGCAGCATTTGATGAACTCTGAAGGCATATTCCAGTTGAGCTTTTAAGCTAAAATTTCTTCTTTAAGGGCACTCTCCCTTTTTCTAGGTAGATCTTGTTGATCTATGATTTTATCTGATGCTTCATTTGCTTGTCGATCTTTAATCTGAGGTGACTTGGGATCTGAATACTTGCTTCCACTCAACGACATACTGTGAATGTTCTTTTGAGCTTTCTTCTTCTTTGGACATGCTTTCTTTCCCATTGTTCTACGGATCTCCTTCAAGCGATCAAGCTTCTACCAAAGGACCTCCTCTGATACTAATTGTTGGAAATAACACTGAGAGGGGGGGGGGGGGTGAATCCGTATTATCAAGGCCACATTTCATCTAATTTTCATACTAGACCCATCAACAACATTGAAGCACAAATTAATCATCACTGCAATACACCCCATCAACTACACCTGCATCATCAATTTCTGAATCACCCTGTCAACAACATATTCACCAAAACACAGAACCGACAACAGAACTCTGCAACAATAACTACATCCAACTGCAACTTCAAATATCATATCTCATATTGTATAAGCTATTATGACGAACCAAACCTGCGTACATATGCGCTTTCACCAAACCAATCCACGTACAGATCTGCAAATATTTACTCATAACTTGCAGCTGTTCGAGACATGAGACATACCCAGGTCATACCATTCATACAATAAAACTTGCGTCAATAATTCAGATCTAGTCTATCGATGATCAAACCACATAATGATAATACATTCCAAGCCTCATGATCCCGATCCATCATCCATCAACAACCACATAGGTGCATCCTTGATTCATATCAAGCTACAGATCACAAACTTGTAACCAGAACACTAGATCTCACACATTATCATATGTTCACCACACTTGCACCCCCTTGGCCTAATGATATTCTCCTTATCTAGTTTTAGGCTTCTCTCAATACCATGGTCCAAAACCATGTAGAACCAATTACCTTGGACCCAATACCTAGAGTCAACACTTCGGACGAAATACCACGGACCAATACCATGGTCCAAGTACCATGGACCAAAACTTGGTTTTCCAACATGTACGCACCTTTCCTTCTGTGATCCTGCATGTATACACATACACGTATTTTGTTCTTCTCACCCGCGTGTATACGCACTTTCATCAAGGCTAACCTGCGCATACCTTTCTCTTGACATGTTGTACTAAGATCTGTCCTCTGATTGACTTGCCACCAAGGACAACACCTATACCATACCTCTGAGTGAGTTGCCATCAAGGACAACACCTGTATCATAATGCCAACATAAAAAAATGATAAGAGAAAAACTGAAACATTTTAAAAATAAATAAATTCTAAGACACCAAATTTGTTAGCATGATACTGTTACAGATCTTACTTTGGCCCCTGAGACAAGTTCCCCCCCTTTTGGTCCACAAAATTTCTTGAAAAACATGGAAATGGGAGACTAATGCTCTGTCTGTGTGTAAATAGAGCTTTAGTTTGGCCACTAACGCTCCCTGTGCACAGTCAAAGAGCTTTATAAAGCTCTGTGTAGACTAGCAGCCTGCGTTAGTGAGGGAAGTAACTCAAAAGGAGGGCTTTTAGGATCAGTTTCTGAGGAGAATGGAACTTTGGAATATGCAACAATATATATGGTGGATCAGAAAAGGATTTGAAGAATCGGGAAGCTCATAGAAGAATGAGAAGATATGAGAGGAGTTCGTGTAACCGAGAACTAGATGTATAGTCCCCAGCGGAGTTGCCAATTCTGCTATGGGGTAAAATGCACGGGATGAAAACTACCCTCAAAAGTATTCCTGGGACCTTCGATAAACCATAAGGTTATCTGCAAAAGCTACCTGTTACACACATGTTCATCTATCAAACATATATTGAAACGATATGGAAAGAGGATCACATTTGGTTCTTTCTAGATTTGCTTGGGGATCTCCGTGTGGTAAAAAGAACTTCTCCTAACCAGCTCCAAGATGATTCCTTCACAAAATAACAAGGCAAACCAATCACAGCATACACTTTTGACAATTAATGTAAGAATCCATAACAAACATGTATAAATATATAACTTATCTACTCAACACAACAATCATCAAAATGAACAAATAAATGCACAATATCACCGACAATTTGGAGTAGGGGACGCAACCGTAGTCCTATATTCAGAATGGAAGAGTGATTACAACAACCCATTGTATTAGCCTTCCTTATCCCTTCTTCCTCTCTCTCTCTCTCCTTTCAGCTAGTTCCTTCAAGAATATGACAATTCATAACAGCTCTATGGGCTATCCTTCCAAATGCTCTTATCCCTTTTGCAATGGCCCTCTTGTTGCTTATATAGCAATCAAATTAGGGCTGCCAAGCTCCATCTAGAGTTCATTAGGGTAAAAGCCATGGACCTGCCCTGTTTACAACCTTTCTCCCATTTTCCTTCATTCTCAGAAGAGAATTTCTCCAAATATCTTGATTTTTGGAGTTGCCTTGCTTTTCTTGCACATATTTAGGGATTTAATATCTAGGTATTTATGGGCAGATTCTTTGGCATAACCTTTTGGACATCACTTAAGTTCACTAATGATTCCCCCTAGTCTAACAACAACAGCTAGCAGGGTGACTAATGCTCCTTTATGCTTGGTAACAAGATTTATAAAGTAGGTTATCAGTGCATAGAGAGCATTAGTGTGGATTCTGGGCCTGCAATTGTGATCATTGCTTCAGTCATCTCGTCTTTCTCATTTGAGTTGAATTGGAGGTCAATTTGTCCTATAACATTAGCTAACACTATGGTTGATGTCTACTTCCATCCATCTAGACCATATGAAATAGAGCCTTAAGCTAGGGAAAGTGAGAAGTTATGAAAATTTTGTCTAAGCTATCTAGAGGTGTCAGAGCCCAATGTGGAAATCTTGTCCAAGCTATCCAGAGGTGTCAAAGCCCAATGTATAAACTGCAATAGAGTTTGTTACCAGGACATTTATTACACTTCGTCTTCTTCTACTATCTCATGGCCAGGCTATCCAAAGATGTTAGAGTTGAATGTATAAACTTACGCAGAAATGTTAGAGCTAAATGTATAAACTTACGCATGTGGTGACGAAACTATGTAATGCATCTAGCAGAGTGCATGTATAAGCTTAATGCATGTGACCAGGAGACCCTGTAATGCATCCAAAATCTAATATCTGGCAAAGTGCATGGCGATAATTGTTAAAGGAAATATATTAATTTAATTAAATATGAATTAAAATGTAAAAGTTCACCCATGTTACAACCACATATCTATTAGTTATGAGCACCAACATGCATACATATCACTATTTGACACAATGATACCTATTGACTGATTATGTGAAAAATATGAAATAGATTTGGAAGATCATAGGCAAAGGTCACTCGAACAATTGCTGGAGCGATATATGAGAGGAAAAAGACAGAGGTTGTTTGAACGATAGTTCGAACGACATATGAGAGGAGAAATAAGGGGCTCTATTGGTTCTCTGTCCCAGTCCCAGTCCCTGATTTGAGTTTTCATCCTACGTTGGGCATCAACTATTTGCTACTATGCTGGGCATCAACTGTTTGCTAAAACATTTGAGATCCCTCAAGTAATTTTCTCTCAGTTACAAAAAGAAAGTTGTGCCAATCGGCATGGATATGATAGATTGCTTTATATCAGACCAGGGAGATGAAAATGGATAGATTGTGGGTGGTCAGTCAAGGACCTTGTATTAGCTCACCATGCTATCTCACCATGCTCCTACGGGATAGTGAAGTAGCCTTATAGTGTTGTTAGCTCACTTATCTTGTTGAACTGATTTAACTGCTTGAACTGTGCCAGATGAATTCTTGGATTATGGTTTTGCATAGAGCCTTGTTGGAATTAATGGGATGATGGGACCATGCTTCATAAGGAATGGGAATAAATTACAGGGTTGTTGGGAAAGGCATAAAGGATAGGATTTAGCATCAATTCCAAACACTTAGACTACCAGAGTGTTGTGTTATTACGGTATTTACAACACAAAATCCACTACCCCAAAATTCTCTAAATAATGCAGCTGAGGTAACTGCCTTCTCCTTTGATATATTTCATAATCAAATTGAATAGAAATGTCAAAGAGATAACAATAAAAAAACAACTCACTGGCTTTCCCACTGATGGGTTGTAGATTTTGTGACTGATGTTATAGCTAAGGCTAAAATTGAGAATGTGAATGTGGTTTGTCATCTCTGCAGAGCTGAAATTGAGAATGTGAATGTGGTTTGTCTTCTATGTAGAGATGTCAAGACCATTACAACCGCTCTAGAAGCTCTGGTATTGCCATGATTTCTCAGTGAATCTCTGTTGTTGCCATGATTTCTGCATGAAATCACGGTATAGACCAATTAAAGATGAAAAAATAGTGAAAAGAGGCTTCTTCTTTGATGTGAGTCGAACCTGTGACTCATTCGTCAGACCAGCTGGTAGTTGTTGGACAGAAAGCTGGTAGTTGTTGCTAGTAGTTGGTAGCTATTGCATAGAAATGTAATGGAAGCAATACACCTCCTCTCCTCTCGCCACAATAAACCTCCTCTCCTCCTCTCGCCATGCTCGCCATTGTTGCACAGAAAACTGGTAACTATTGCTAGTAGCTCTTACATAGAAAGGTAATGGTAGCAATACATCTCTTATCCTCAGGTAATGGTAGAAACACACCTCTTCGCCTCTCGCCACACTCGCCGTTGTTGCACAGAAAGTTGGTAGCTATTACTGGTAGCTGATAATGGTAGCAATACACCTCTTCTCTTTTGGCCACGCTTGGTAATGGCAGCAATACACCTCTTCTCCTCTCACCATGCTTGGCAATGGCATGCCACGCTTGGTAATGACAATGGTAGCAATACACCTCTTCTCCTCTCGCCGCACTCGCCACTGTTGCATAGAAGTTGCACAGAAATATGGTAGATGTTTGTAGCTAGTATCTGTTGTACAGAAAAGTAATGCTAACAATGCACCTTCTCTCCTCTCGCCACGCTCGCCACGGCATTCTTGCCATGCCCATTTTCATGCATGCCTCCTATTTGAAATAAGACAATATATCAATTGTTGAATTGAGGCTTTTGTGATCCATATCAAGTTTATGAGAAAATTCTTCGGCGTAAATCAAATGATATTACATTTTTCGACGCATTTCGAACCAACCAATGTGGTTCATCGTCAGGACAAGTTGAAGAATCAGATCTAGGTTGCATGCTAAATAGTTAGAGCAGGACCTCCAACAACTATATTTAACCAGGCAACGGCTAAATTGACCAGCTAACGGCTATATTTGACTTGGAAACGAATAGCAGGACAAGACCAAGGGAAAGGAGAGCAATTTAATTAAAAAATAGAATAAGTTAAAGTTAAAGAATTTAAATAATTATTAAATCAATACTTACTTTTATTAGTATTAAATCAAAGAGGGGTTTTTCAAATTTAACTATTAGTATTAGTATTAACTATTTCAAATTTATTTTAAATTTTAGAGGTTGATAAAAAATCCTATTAGGATTGTTATAAATAGATTTAAGTTTAATATAATAAGAATCTATAATTTAATTTAATTTAATTGTTTATTTATTTATTAATTTGTTAAAAATAAATAAATAAATAATCCTATGGTTAGAATTGTTATTTTTAAAGTTTAATATAATAAGAATTTATATTTTAATTTTATTATTTGTTTATTTATTTAATAGTTTGTTAAAAAAAAAACCTATTGTTAGAATTGTTTATTTTAAAGTTTAAAATAATAAGAATACATATTTTAATTTTATTTAATTGTTTAAAAAAAAGGGCTTAAACGAAAGGCTATTTGAATATATTATATTATATAAACTAACCCTCAAAGAGGAACAAAGAACTATGGTAAAAGAGAGTGGGCTAAAGGATAACAAGGGGAAACTAATGAACAAGCTATAAAAGGCGGGACGGGAGGAAGGGAAGAACATTACTAGGAAGCAAGGGCTGGGAACCAGCAGCTACTGATCTTCCAGATGTCCTCTCTATTAAGATTTCTCAGCTTTTATTTCAATTTCAAGGGCTTCCCTGAGAAAAGGTCGAGCAATCTTAATAGAGAGGATGAATGGAAGATCAGTAGTTGTTGGGTCCTAGCCCTTGCTTCCTAGTCGTGTTCTTCACTTCTTCCCCTCCCACCTTTTATAGCTTGTTTGTTAGTTTCCCCTTGTTATCTTTTAACCCACTCTCTTTTACCATAGTTCTTTGTTCCTCTTTGAAGGTTAGTTTATATAATATAATATATTCAAATAGCCTTTGGTTTAAGTTTTTTCTTTTTTTAAACAATTAAATTAAATTAAAAGATATATTCTTCTTATTTTAAACTTTAAAATAACAATTCAAACAATAGGATTTTTTGTTTTTCTAACAAATTATTAAATAAACAAAAAATTAAATAAAATTAAAATATAAATTCTTATTATATTAAACTTTAAAATAACAATTCTAACAATAGGATTATCTATTTATTTATTTTTAACAAATTTAACAAATAAATAAACAATTAAATACAATTAAATTATAGATTCTTATTATATTAAACTTAAATTTATTTATAACAATCCTAAGGATAGGATTTTTTATTAACCTCTAAAATTTAAAATAAATTTGAAATTGTTAATACCTTTGATGTAGTTTTAATGAAAAACTACCCTTTGATTTAATACTAATATAACTAACTATTGATTTAATAATTATTTAAATTCTTTAACTTTAACTTATTTTAATTAATTAAATTTCTCTCCTTTCCCTTGGCCTTATCCTTCTAGCCATTTCCAAGTCAAATATAGCCATTAGCTTGTGAATTTAGCCATTTCCTGGTCAAATATAGTTGTTGAAGGTCCTGCTCTAACTATTTAACATGCAGCCTACATCTGATTCTTCAACTTGTCCTAACAATGAACCACACTGGTTGCTCTGAAATGCGTCGACAAATGTAATATCATGTGATTTACGCCAAAGAATTTTCTCATAAAAATCTATCAATTATCTCCATAACATTATCCCAAATACCAAACATTAAATGTGTGGGAATTAATGTTAGCATTAAGCTAACATTATTTTTGTTGTGATGATATAACAATGATTCAAAAGAAATAATTATAATGTTTTTTCCTCTCCGCCTCGAGAAGAGGCCAAATAACACTGTAAATCACTATATACCAGAAAAATTTGATTACACTAAATTAATCAACCCTAATAAATAGTTGAACTAATACAAACCACCTTGTTTCCAACTACTATAGTCCCATGCCATTCCGAGATGGAAAGGACTAATAAGAATGTTATTATATTGAAAATGAATAAGAAATTATTATATTGAAAATGAATAAGAAATGTAAGTACTAGTTCATTATCAAATTAGAATGTATTTCGATTAGAGTGAATAATAAAGGTAGGTACCAAGTTTAAAGGCATGTCCAAATTCTAATCGATTTTTATAAAACCCTTCCCATTTCAAGTTTTCCATAAATAAACAACTTTCCAACATATTTGTCCAAATTTTAATAGTGTATGCAATAAACCACTGATTTTCATTAGTTTGGGTGCCAATTTAGAGATATATGTTATACATGTTTTAACTCCAAAATTTATAAATTCTTGATACGCATGAGAAAAACAATAACTTACAAAATCTTCGGTCACAAAACAAGATTTACAAAAATGTCTATATCTACTTATCGCAATGGTGTTTCTCTCCTAGGACTTTAGAAACTTTAGCCTTTTTCATTTCAGACATCAGACATTTCAAATAGTGTATCAACATTAAATAATAAGAGCTTTTGTGTAACATCTGAAAGTGATAAAACATAAGAGCTTCTATGTAACTTCTGAAAGTGATAAAACTTCAAGTCGAAGTCATAAAAGTGGTCAGTGTAATTCCTATAAACTTCAAAGCCATAATTACTATTGAAATGGCACTATTGTAGATCTAAATGTCCGTGGATATTTTTATTAACATTTTTCAAATGTTTCAATGGGAAATATCACCATTTTTGAAGATCAGCTAACTTTGTTTCATAAAAACTAGCATAGATCTGTCTTGAGTTCTTAACCACAGATCCATTAAGCAATTGAGGCCATGTCAAATTCCTGAGTGGTTATGATGTAAAAGAAACAACATCGACAAAAAAATGCTTAAAATAAGGGTTTCATGGTTCGGCACTTGAAGGCAATTTCTGGTGCTCAACCTCTTTGGACAAATGGTAAGCTTCTCTTTGAGTGTAAATAGTTCCACCAATAACAATTTAACATCTCATTCAAATCCTTACAATGAATATTTGACTCAGAATTTGAAAATCAAATAACGTATTATGCAAATGCTATTTCCACAAATTTCATCCGGCAGAACTATTTGAATCCTAATTTTCTGAAAGTTGAAACTCAGTTCAACGTATACCCTGCACAAGAATAAACCCCAGCACTAATAGGGAATACATACATCTGGAGGAGATTTGGGAGGTCTACAAACGCGATCACATTAAATGAAAGGAGAGAATAGAACAACTCTTAACTTTAAAATCACATTAAATGTTGACGACATTACATATATTGGAGATAATAATGATCTTGGGCCATGCCACGATAACAATAAAGCACGCAAATAACAGACAAAATATAAAATAATGTCTAGGCGACTGGGTTGGCTGACGACAATAATGACTACTATGATGAGCCATGCAAAATAATAGCTTGAAACTGACTACGATAATAACTATGTTGAAAAAGGGGCATACATGTTGAGCAATGTTGATCTTAAGTACCATTAGTCTATGCGTTATCATTAGATAGATGAGTGAAAAGAAAAATCACATGTTGTGGTGTGATGTCAAGGTTCGTTACATATGCCAATTTGATTCCAATTCTTCTCTTATAGATATATTTCTCCACTGGCTCCCAATTGTGAGGGATTGTGGGTGCAACCACCAATTTGGGTTTTCTTTTCCCTAGTTGACCCAATTTTTGCACAGTGTTCTCCCAATATTGGGAAAATTAGGTTTTTACCTCTTTATCAAGGCAATAACCTACTACGTCAGATAGGTTATTTCATCCCTCCATATAACCTACAAAGTTGGATAGGCTATTTCGTCCTTCCATAGACAATCAATTCATATGGAACATTAAAAATTCTGAAAGCATCATGAAACATATTTGTGAAAGCTCATAGGAGTATATGGGGTCACTATTGTAAGGTTGCAAGACATAAGATGGAAATTGCAATGGTTGTAGAAAAGGAGTAGAGTATGAAGATGTTCAAATTCATATTTAAAAAGTATAAATAAAAATACAAAACTAAACAGTTTCAATTTACAAGGCTTTGCAATACCTAAAGTTTGTAATGTACTTATGGAGGTTTAAAGAATCACAATCCTATAGTTCTGGTCCTTTGGAGCTGTAGTGTACCTAGGGGGGATAATATGGGGTACAAAGGGAGGTACCCAAGGGAATAATGTAATAATGGGATGGGCCATAGTAATAAATAAGGTGGTTAACCCGTATCATGTAAGGGACCACAAGTAGTTAGTAATAATGTAATGGGTCCATGGTATTAGATGTATGGTATTAAGGGAACCATGATATTGAGCCATGGTATTGTATGTATGAGGCCTATATAGAGGCTAGAGACTCCCCATTAAGAGATGTCAAAGAATATTATATGAACATGCATATGGCTTGTGGAGTGTTCTCATTCCTTAAGGAGTGAATGTATGGTGTTGCCCTACCTTAAGGGTTTTATCAATAAAGTGAAACATTTCTATCTATTTATATCTTGTTATTTATTGAGTTTATTTCTATTATCTTATATTTCTGGGTTAGATTTATAACAAGTGAAATCAGAGCACTTTCTTGGGCAGAAGTGGAGAATTTTTTTTTTTGCAGGAACTTTCTAGGGCAACGAGTTTTCATATCAAATCTGTACATTTTGGGGCAAAATATATAAAACATAATCATAGATCTATATTCTTTGAGAAAAATTTCTTGATTTCAAAAAAGAAATCAACCGAATCGAAGTCCGAATGAAGGAGATATCGCTGATCTAAAAATCAGTGGTATTGCAGAGATTTTTTCGAGGCAACGAATTTGCGGCACAGATATATATGTTTTGGGGAAAAATATGCAAAATCTAATTGTAGATATATGTTATTTGTGAAAAAATACCCGATTTAAAAAAAAAAAAAATCAGTCGAATCGAAGTCGTGATGAGGTAGATATCGCTGATTTAAAATTAGCTCTTTTTTTTTTTTTTTTCAGAATTTTTGGTGATGGTGGAACACTTGCGGCATGGATCTAAAATTCCAGTGCCTAGATCTATATGCATACCACATGGGAAGTTGTAGAATGGTTGTTCCATTTCCAAAAATAGGTCATAATAAGGATTTTGAGCAATATTGACGGAATTGTGGCCATTTCAAATTTTCGCTAAATATTTTTTGTGATGGCGGGCCTAGATAAGAATTTGAGGGAGTTGTATAAATTTGATGGCTCTCATCTAGCCACATGGCTAGCACAAATGGAGAAATATTTCAGATTGAATTACATCATAGATGATGCGACTCAGCTCAGTGTGGGAATTATGTACATGGACCATGAAAGATGGCAATGGTGGCAATGCCAGAAAAAATGCCATCCAAGGACAACTATTTGGCAGATGTTCGCAAAATCTATTTGAGATCACTTTGATCGTAAATCTGATTTTGTGGGTCCTCTTACTAAGCTCACACAGACAGGCACACAACCTAGCAAAGATTTTATTTTTACAGGAAAGAAGGAAGCCAAGAAACCTAAAGGGTTATTTTCTGCTGGTATCTCCTTATTGCAGGTTCATGGATTGATTCAGAAGTAGAAGATCATTGTTTTTATAAATCCTAGTTGCAAGAAAAGTCTCATAAATGTCAATTTGGAAAAAAAATTGCAAGTGCCAGCAAAACAAATTGAAAACACACAAGTTAAAAATGAGGATGTTCAAGTTTATAAAGATTTGAAGGTTTCTATGGATAAGTATGTGTTGCATTATCACTTTTATACTTCAGATATTGATAACATGGATGTTGTTTTGGGATAACCTTGGATGGAATTTGTGTGTACTATCAATATTAATGTGCAGAAGAAATTCTTGAAGCTCTGGTATAAAAAGAAGAAAATTACATGGCAGGATATTTCCATTAAGATCCAAGTAGAGACTATGGAGGCAGAAGCACAAAGCTCTAATGAAACTTACACATCATATGATGAGCCTTTGATGGTTGATAATCAAACACAAATAGAGGTTGAAGCAGAAAAAGTTACAGGTACTGATACATCAGAGGAGGACTTAGTGGTTGAAGTAATATTGGAAGATAAGAAACAACAACAGGCACCACAACATGTACCAGATACCAATCAAGCTTCATTAGGTGGTAAATTAAAGAAAGATACACTGTTGGTTAAACCTTCAGCATATCACCACCCACATCACCCAGCAAGAAAACAACCAATAGGATGGCAACAAATTAGCCACAACAACAACAACCCCCGCATGACAGATAGAGAGGAGCGAAGATCCACCTACTACACATCAACACAGAAGAACTGCCACGGTCAACTTCCATCTTAAGCGAGCGAGACACCAACGAGATCAAGGGCTCACCTTTCTCTTGGATGGCTAGATGCACATGCATGGTACCAGTGGACTGCTCTTTTGAATAGATCTTATTATTTGTGTTCTTCCCATGTTTCGGCGATGAAACATGTTAAGGGGGGTGGAATGTAGTGTACCTAGGGGGATAATATGGGGTACAAAGCGAGGTACCCAAGGGAATAATGTAATAATGAGATGGGCCATAGTAATAAATAAGGTGGTT
Source organism: Pinus taeda (assembly GCA_000404065.3). Lineage (NCBI taxonomy): Eukaryota > Viridiplantae > Streptophyta > Pinopsida > Pinales > Pinaceae > Pinus > Pinus taeda. Next base: position 71,343 of record APFE030873441.1, read on the forward strand.
AACCCGTATCATATAAGGGACCAGAAGTAGTTAGTAATAATGTAATGAGCCCATGGTATTAGATAGATGGTATTGAGGGAACCATGGTATTGATCCATGGTATTGTATGTATGAGGCCTATATAGAGGCTAGAGACTCCCCATTGAAAAATGTCCAGGAATATTATATGAATAGGCATATGGCTTGTGGAGTGTTCTCCTTCCTTAAGGAGTGAATGTATGGTGTTTCCCTACCTTAAGAGTGTTATCAATAAAGTGAAACATTTCTGTCTATTTATATCTTGTTATTTATTGGGTTTATTTCTATTATTTTATATTTTTGGGTTATATTTATAACAAGTGGTATCAGAGCTATAACAAGAGAAATATAAAGCAATGTTCTACCAAGTTTATGGGATGGGGTACATGGGAACGGGAAACGAGACATAGAGGGGGATGTGTAAGAGTACCCACAAATTTTAGGGAAATTCAAGGGGGATGGGGCATGTTGGGGTGTGTGTGTGTATATATAGATATATAGTCACTCAAATTCAACAATGATGTAGATTGGTACTAGTGCACACATCCTAAATGATTCAATAAAATATAAATAGTAAAATGAAGGCTTTGATTGATCATCTTACATGTAGTTAGCAATTCATACTCCAATTAGCTATATTTATACTAAGTGGCACTAGGAATACTGCAATTTAGTTTAGACAAGTTTACATAGATATAATTGAGAATCCTATTGAAGATGAAGCCATGACTAAGAGTAAATAAGTTCTTTGGTAACGATGAAATCACCAAAGAGAGAGGTAGAAAAATTACCAATGAAATATATAGTGCAAAAGATAGATTCCAAAATGGATGCAAATTTCCACTTTATAGATAGAAACAATCAAATTAGTTCATATATCATATATGAGATACCTAAAATTTTAGATATGCATCCAATTACATATAAAAAAAATTAATTTAGGAAGTTGTTTCAAGAAACATGTGCCAAGCCCTAAGGTTGCAGTGGATAACATGAACTTTCTCCAACTCAAGTTTTCTTTTAAGACTTGCACCTAACCTCATCCTTTTTGAGACGAATCATTTGAGAAGGACATAATGAAAATAGAAGCTTGGTGGACAACTTGATGCTTCATCAACCTCACAAGCCAACCAAGGCTTGGTTCTGAACAAATAATAATTTTCGTCATTAAAGGCTTGATTTGTTGTCAAACAAGATTCACTACAAGGCATCTAGTCCCCACCTTAGAAGGACTATAAAGTTGCTTGAAGTTGCATCAAAGAAATATCAAAAAGTGGAGGACAGTGGTACACTGCTTGGCACAGTAGAGACAAGTCAAAATTTGGTAAGAACAATCCAAATTATAAATGCAGGATTTTGTGGAGCTAGTAGAGAGGGCTCACATCCATGAGGAAAAGCCCTAACGATCTTGAGCAAACTGAAAATGGAGGGGATAATGAAGCAGAGGCCATGAGTAAGTTAATTTGGTTGGGTACTTGAAAATTGAAATTGCATATAATGTGATAAGTTGTAGAAGCCTGCTATGGCAAATGTATGAGTCATTCATGACCTTTGATATCTCATTTGGGATGTGCAATAAGGACCTAGCAGCCAGTTTTTCCCTTGAAAAGGCATTGAGAAGGGATTTTTTTACTCACCCAGAATTTGTTTTCTAAGTGTCAAATTTTGAGGTATCAAAAGCTCTAAACTAGAACATCATGTGCTTGTCACTTCACAAGTATTTAATGTTTATGTGTATTATTCTTCCACGAATTCCTTCCTTGGCTGAAGGCTCTGTATCTTCCAATGTTGTTGGGCGATCTACTGGGCTTAGGCTCCACGGCTCAAGGTTGCAGCTCTTCTAACTAGGCTTGTTTCAGGGCTTGAGGTTCCAGCTCTTCTAACTAGGCATCTTTGCTTTTCAGTTGTAGTTACAATGTTTGGACTCAATTAGTGCAATAATAACTTTATTATATATATAACTTGACGCAATCAAGACTGTTTGTTTTCCACGCATAAGAAGGCCCTCCAATATTTATTTGGTAAGATCAACTTATTTCAGAGGTTTAAGGAGGATAGCCCAAGGCCGCAAGGAAAGGGACACAGAGGCCTGAGAATAGAGGGCATCATGCATTGAAGAAGCCCAACCCAACAGAAAATGAAGCGATCCATATGTATTTGTTCATAACATGCTCCCTATAAGATTAGTAGTAGATTGAAAACTACCAATGTAAATGTCGAATAATTCCTTACCAACCAATGTCGTACGATCACCACGTCAATATTTCTTTTTGGAAGCTACCACTGAACTGATCAGAGTAGGGAAATTAATTGCGAGTTAGCAGGGAAAGCGATTGTGAGCATGGCCATCAATCTTCATCACACTACATATAATTACTGGTTCGATTTAATGGGAAGGGGAAGCATTTCAAATAACCAATCATTTCAAAATATCTATAACAGAGAGAATTCTCAGCATATCAAATTTATCCAATCATATGAGTCTGATTAGTGCAACAATAAAGTGAGTTATACAAAATATTGGCAAAAGAGAATAAAACCAGCAACTTGAGCAAACCTGATGTTGTTTTCTTGTTCTAGTTCAATATATGTGAAATTTCAAGAGGATTCTACCATAATAGCTTCAGTGAGTGTTTTGATAGAATTATATTTATACTTAAAATAGAATATCAGTGACCCCATACAATCTTAGGTAAGTATGCAAAAAAAACATAAAACTCATCATGTTTATCACATTCATAACTACATCACTTTAGTAGCTAAAAAATACCCAATGATCCTTCCAATCCAATATGGAAAATATTTCCAAAACTCATTTAAAATCTGGAAATCACTACTATTGTAGGAATCCGAGATTAGTTTCCAATGTTTTTTTGATGTGCATGTTTGCTAAGGACGACTCCTTAAAATAGAATATTGATGACCCCATACAATCTTAGGTGAGTATGCAAAAGAAAACATAAAACTTATCATGTTTATCACATTCATAGCTACATCATTTTAGTAGCTAAAAAATACCCAGGGATCCTTCTGTTGAAATATTTATTTCACCTGCCGTGCGGGAGCATTAAACGGCAACGCAAAACCACTTCAGAAAACCGCCAATTCATTTCGCACCACCTTTCAACATTTTTGGTATTTGTCAAAGGGCCTCCGAACACATCGACTAAATGACACGCGTCCTGTGTACGAACCAAATACTGCCCATCCCCGGGACATTAAACATCAATTGGGTTGTGTGGCTGTAGGACCCGAATTGCGTCCGATCAAGTCAATGGACCAAGATCATTTTCAACCTGCCAGAACATTAGTTTTTGTTTTTATCGCCCCTTTCATTTAATGCATTTAATACTTTGTCATAGTCTTAGGTAAAATATTTAAAGTTTTCACACGTCATGTATTATTTTTGGTTAACCCATCTGGTATGTACGCCATATCGTTTTGGTAGTATGCATTGACTTTAGTATTGTAATTGCACATGGGTGGAGAAGTAATTTTGGGTTCGCGGCAGCGAATAGAAAACCAGGGAAGAAGAGGGCTCACTAAAGCAGAGAGAAAAACTAATGCACAGCAGTGCGGAACCAAAGTAGGGTTGCGAAATCAGAGTGAGGATTAATTTCCAAATGAAGACATTTTGAAATACGCAGTAGCTTGATTAATTTTGTAATGTCTTGTGTGCTAGAGATTTTGAAATATGCAGGGAACGCATAATGGATTTTTTTTGGGTATTACAACAGCATATGAAAAATTGTTTTTACATCAGTGAATCAACGTAAGAAATTTTATTCTACAGCAGTAAATGTAAAATCCCTTTTACAGCAGTAAATGTGAATGAAGATTTTACATAGCAGTGTAAAAATCATTTGTAAGAGAGGCAGAGTATTTTTTTTTGGGTGAAAGTCTTTTTTGGTGAGTCCCTCTGAGAAAGAGGAAGAAATATGTATCAGGATTTTTATTAATGAATATAAAGGTTCTATTGGTGTGAAAAATCTCTATTCTCAGAAATTTTATTTGCTTCCCTGTGCAAAATATTATGAGGAGAAAAATAGAGCATTGCTCTGTATTCAATTAATTTTTGTTTTTGGAATTTTACGAGAAAAATTCCCCAACAGTGGTATCAGAGCAGATTCAGGCTCTTTGAAGGTGATAAAGAAGCTGAAGGAAGGTTCTTTTTGTTGCAGCAGTAAATCTTCTCCAGCAAAGTGAAGTCTCAGGCAAAAGGATTCAAGTATTCCTCAAAGTTTTTTTTGTGTTACTACTGAAGAAACAGTCAGTATTTTAAATACACAGTCAAGGATTTTAAAGCATAATTAAAGAGTGCTAGAATGGCCAGCACCAGCACCAGCATGGGTATGTTTAATCCTCAATTCCCACAGTTCAATGGGAAAAACTATGACTATTGGGCAATAACCATGAGAGCCCTGTTTGCCTCTCAAGATTTATGGGAATTAGTTGAAGATGGTTTTGAAGAACCACCAGATGAAAATGAGTTTAATAGATTAACTCAGGTAGAGAAAGATCTACTGAAGAGCAATAGGAAGAAAGATTCAAAAGCCCTTGTATTTTTGTATCAAGTAGTGGACCAGAGTGTGTTTCCAAGGATAGCAGCAGCTAAGACATCCAAAGAAGCATGACAAACTCTCAAGACAGCCTATCAAGGCATGGAGAAAGTGAAGACAACAAAACTATAATTGCTGAGGAGAGATTTTGAGAATATGAACATGAAAGAGTCAGACAATATTGACTCATTCTTCACACATGTGATTTGTTTGGTCACACAAATGAGGACTCATGGAGAAGTTCTTGAAGAAAGGAGGATTGTGGAGAAACTATGGAGGGTCATACTCTCAAAGTTTGATGTGATTGTCACCACCATGGAAGAGACAAAGGGTCTCTCAAACTTTTCAGTTGATGAACTCCATGCATCACTGATAACACATGAGCAAAGGTTGAGTAGAAATGAAAATTCATCTCTAGAGCAAGCCTTCAAGACCCAGATGTCCTTTGGAAGAGGAAGAGGTCAAGGCAGAAGAAACAAGAGAGGAAGAGGCAGAAGCCAAAACAGAGGTGGAAGGAACAACCCAGCAAATGCTCAAGGAAGAGGGAGCAATCTGAATCAGAACCAAGGCCAAGGCAATAGCCAACAAAGAGGACAACATCAAGCTCAAGGACAAAGGTATGATAAATCCAATGTTGAATGTTATTACTGCAAAAAATATGGGCACTATGCCAGTGAATGTAGGAAGAAACAACATGATATGAGTAATAGACCAAATGCCAATGTCACTAGAGAAACATCAGTCAAGATAATGTGTTGTTAGCTTGTAACATGGCTGAAACAAACAATGAACACTTATGGCTTTTAGACTCAGGTTGCAGTAACGATATGACAGGAAACATAGCCCTCTTTTCTACTTTAGATCAAAACATGAAATCAGAAGTTACACTTGGGACTGATAGCAAAATTTCTGTTATGGGAAAAGGATAAGTCAAAATATTTACAAAGAAGGGTGAAAAGAAAGCCATAGCAGATGTCTACTATGTCCCTGGAATGAGATGTAACCTCTTGAGTATTGGACAGCTTGTCCATAAGGGGTACAATGTTTTCTTTAAGAATGATGTACGCACCATCATGGATATAGCACCCAACAAAAGATGTACTGCTGAAGTGAAGATGACAAGGAAGAGGATGTTCCCTCTCAGAATTAGGGCAGATTTGAAAAACAAAGAAGTAATTGCAACAGTTACCCAAGAGGCTTTCCAAAGCGTGCCAAAGGATGTAAATTGGTTGTGGCACTTGAGATTTGGACATCTCAACTTTGGAGGTCTTAATTTGTTGAGCAGAAAAGGAATGGTAAGAGGATTACCATTGATAGAGAAACTGGACAGCCTTTGTGAAGGTTGCATCCTAGGGAAACAACACAAAGAAATTTTTCCATCAGGGAAAAGGATAAGGGAAAAAGCACCCTTAGAGATTGTTCACTCAGATTTGTGTGGACCAATGCAAACTCCATCGCTAGCAGGCAGCCAATATTTTCTAACTTTCATTGATGATTTAACTAGAAAAACTTGGGTTTATTTTCTTAAGAACAAAAGTGAAGTGTTTGAAAAATTCTGAAATTTCAAAGCACTTGCGGAAAATCAAAGCGGGCTGCATATCAAAGTTTTGAGAACTAACAGAGGAGGTGAGTATATCTCCAAGGAATTCCTACGATTTTGTAGAGAAAATGGAATACATAAGCAATTCACAACTAGGTACACCCCACAGCAAAATGGAGTTCCTGAAAGGAAGAATAGGACCATCATGGATATGGCGAGGAGCATGTTGAAGGCAAAGCATTTTCTAAATGATTATTGGGCTGAAGCTGTAAATTGTGCAACGTATATTTTGAATAGGTGTCCTACAAAAGCAGTGATGAATAGAGTGTCGGAAGAAGCATGGAGTGGGAGAAAGCAAGGAGTCACCCACATGAAAGTTTTTGGATGTGTGGCTTATGCACACATTCCAAATCAGCTAAGGAGGAAGTTGGACAACAAAGGGGAGAAATGTATTTTCGTTGGATATAGTGAGGAATCCAAAGCTTATAGGTTGTATATCCCATCTACCAAGAAGTTTTTTGTGAGCAGAGATGTTCAATTTTTTGAGGAGGAAGCTTGGGATGGAAGCATAGAGAAAACAGTGAATGTTAAAAACTGTTTCTCTCATGATGAAGATGATGAGGAGATGGCTGAAATACATCCCCAAACAGCAGCGCCAACACAAGGACAGCAAAGAACACCCTTGAGGAGAAATGAAAGTGCTTCTCCAAGCACACCACAAAGTGGAAATTCAAGTTCATCTTCAAGCACTTGCACACCAAATGAAAGAGGTAAGAAATTCATAAATTTAAGTGACATTTATGATGAAGGAATGAATTCCTTGTTTGCTTTATATTGTCATGTTGATGACCCTATTCATTTCGAAAATGCAATTAAAGATAAGAAATGGATAGAAGCTATGGATGAAGAGATGAATGCCATAGAAAGAAACAAGACATGGGATTTGGTTGAACTACCAAAAGGTAAAGAAATCATTGGAGTTAAATGGGTCTATAAGACCAAGTGCAATGCTGAAGGAAATATAGAAAGACACAAGGCAAGGCTGGTTGTCAAAGGGTACAAGCAACAATATGGGAGAGATTATGAGGAAACTTTCGCACCGGTTGCAAGAATGGAAACCGTGAGAGCAGTGCTATCCATAGAAGCACACAACAAGTGGAAAGTTTACCAAATGGATGTGAAGTCAGCATTCTTGAATGGAGTATTAATGGAAGAGGTCTATATTGAACAGCCTCTAGGCTATGAGAAAAAAGGTGAAGAGCACAAAGTGTACAAATTGAAGAAAGCTCTTTATGGGCTGAAGATAGCGCCAAGAGCATGGTACAGTAGGATAAACTCCTATCTACTAGAGAATGGATTTGAAAAGTTTGAGGGAGATCCCACAGTCTACATCAAAGAAAAATATGGTAAATTTCTAATTTTTGTGTTATATGTTGATGATGTGATTTTTACAGGAAATGATGTTTATTTCATTGAAAATTTCAAAGCAGTCATGAAAGAGGAATTTCAAATGACTGACATGGGTTTGCTGAGATACTTCTTAGGAATAGAAGTAGATCAAAATGAAAATGGAATTTTTATCTCTCAAGCAAGATATGTAAATGAAGTGTTGGGCAGATTTAATATGCAAGAGTGCAAGACATCAATCACTCCCACAGTAATGGGATTAAAACTCAGTAAAGAGGACATCAACAAGGATTTTGACCCTAGCTTGTACAAGAGCATAGTTGCCAGCCTTATGTATTTAACTGCAACTAGACCTCACATAATGTTTGCTGTTAGTTTGATTTCCAGATTCATGGAGAGGCCAAAGGAAGCACATTGGGAGGCAGCAAAAAAAATTATGAGGTATGTTAAAGGTACTAAAAGGTTTGGCATCTTATATAATGTCTCAGAACATTCAGATTTAGTTGGATACACTGATAGTGATTGGGCTGGAAGTGTCGATGATCGGAAAAGAACTCCCGGTTATGTTTTTCACATGGGTTCAGGAGCCATTTCATGGGCTTCGAAGAATCAGTCCATTGTAGCGTTGTCTACAGTAGAGGCAGAATATGTGGCAGCTACAATAGCAACATGTCAAGCAGTTTGGATGAGAAGTATGTTGAGGAGCTTAGGCCAATAGCAGGCAAAAGCAACAGTGATTTTTTGTAAAAATAGCTCAACTATTGCATTATCCAAGAATTGAGTGTTTCATAAGAGAACGAAACCCATTGACACAAGATTTCATTACATGAGGGAATTGGTGAGCAATGGAGAAATTGTCTTAGAACATTGCAGGACTCAGGAACAGGTTGCCAACATTTTGACCAAGCCATTGGACCAGAAAAGCTTCGAGTTTTTGAGAAAATGTTTGGGTATGACTGAATGCCAGCAGCTGAAATTAAAGGGGAGTGTTGAAACATTAATTTCACCTGCCGTGTGGGAGCATTAAACGGCAACGCAAAACCACTTCAGAAAACCGCCAGTTCATTTCGCAGCACGTTTCAGCATTTTTGGTATTTATCAAAGGGCCTCCGAACACGCTGACTAAATGACACGCGTCCTGTGTATGAACCAAATACTGCCCATCCCCCGGACATTAAACATCGTTTGGGTTGTGTGGCTGTAGGACCCGAATTGCGTCCGATCAAGTCAACGGACCAGGATCATTTTCAACCTGCCAGAACATTAGTTTTTGTTTTTATCGCCCGTTTCATTTAATGCATTTAATACTTTGTCATAGTCTTAGGTAAAATATTTAAAGTTTTCATACGACATGTATTATTTTGGGTTAACCCATCTGGTATGTACGCCATATAGTTTTGGTTGTATGCATTGACTTTAGTATTGTAATTGCACACAGGTGGAGAAGTAATTTTGGGTTCGCGGCAGCGAATAGAAAACCAGGGAAGAAGAGGGCTCGCTGAAGCAGAGAGAAAAGCTAATGCACAACAGTGCGGAACCAGAGTAGGGTTTCGAAATCAGAGTGAGGATTAATTTCCAAATGAAGACATTTTGAAATACGCAACAGCGTGATTAATTTTGTAATGGCTTGTGTGCTGGAGATTTTGAAATATGCAGGGAACACATAATGAATTTTTTTTTGGGTATTACAATAGCATATGAAAAATTGTTTTTACATCAGTGAATCAATGTAAGAATTTTTATTCTACAACAATAAATGTAAAAACCCTTTTACAACAGTAAATGTGAATGAAGATTTTACACAGCAGTGTAAAAATCATTTGTAACCGAGGCAGAGTATTTTGTTTTTGGTGAAATTTTTTTTTGGTGAATCCCTCTGAGAAAGAGGAAGAAATATGTATCACGCTTTTTATTAATGAATATAAAGGTTTTATTGGTGTGAAAAATATATGTTCTCAGAAATTTTATTTTCTTCCCTGTGCAAGATCCTGAGGAGAAAAACGGAGCATTGCTCTATATTCAATTAATTTTTGTTTTTGGGATTTTACCAGAAAAATTCCCCAACACCTTCCAATCCAATATGGAAAATATTTCCAAAACTCATTTAGCATATGGAAATCAATGCTATTGTAGGAATCCAGGATTAGTTTCCAATGTTTTTTGGATGTGCGTGTTTGCTAAGGACAACTAGAATTAGCAAATGTGTTTAGAGCGGAAATCTACAAATTTGACAACAATTGTGAGACACCGATTGTTTTTGGGAGTTCATGATTGCTACGGAGGTTTTGATTTGGATAGGTCGTGATTGAAAGTTTAATAAAAATCAAAGTGGCGTAGGAGTTTCTTCAACATGAATATGACTACTTAACTATTTATCCGATAATGAAGGATGTTTGGTACTACAAGCTTGTTGGAACTAGTACACCTACGTGCAGACTCTTAGTTAGAGCATGCGACTACATGCAACTACTACACATATACATGCGGACTCTTAGTTAGAGCATGGGATTGCATGCAAGATTCCTTTTGCATGATTTACTCCTTGATTTGCTCCTTCTTTAACTCCGCAACTGACTAGTTATCCGGAACTTGTTGTAGGTGTTGAGTCTTCTCACTGATCACCACTATAGTGCATTACCTTGGGATCTTCACCCAGTAATTCTATATCATGAGCATTGTAACATATTTTCTAATGAATCATTCTTTTCTTCTTTCGATTTTCCTTTAGTGTTTTTGCTCTGCAAAGCTGTGTCTTCAACCTTTACTAGCTAGATTCATCTGTGCAGGTTTTCTAACACATTTACATGGCATCAGAGCCCACAGGTTGCTAGATAAAAGGGGCACCAGTACTTTATTTTGCAGGTATTATAGTTTGGAGATCGAAGATTTACAGAAAAATGGAGTTTCTCAAAGCATCGATCCTAACACCGTACAACTATCACGAATGGAAGGACCAAATGGATCGATATCTTCGTCAAAAAGGGTTGTAAAGGATTACCATGGCTACAGAAGTGGAACCCACTTCAGCCATAGAGAAATCCAAGTACCTCAACTGTATGGATGAGGCCCACAGATGCATATGCATGTGCATCTCTCTAGAGTTGCAGTTTAATCTATCTGCTTGCAATACTCCCAATGAGATTTGGAAAAAGGTTGAAGATCTCTACTAGAAACAAGATGAGATGAAAGAACATATGCTCGAAGTGGAGCTGCTATCATTGGATCCACAGAACTATGATAGAATTCAAGACTTCTTCACCAAATATAGTGATCTATTGCTGCAACTCAAGGGTTGTGGAATTGACAAATCCAAGGAGGAGAGTCGCCAAATTCTCTCTATTATGTCAAAGCTCACACTAGAATACTCCGTCTTTGTGTCTACATTTCATTCAGTAAGGCTCGCAATAGGTAAATCCTACACTATGCCTTCTCTCCAAGAATTTATGGAGTCCCTTATTTTTTAGCAAGATAAACTCATTGGCATGGGGAAAATCAAACCTCCAAAAGCGCATGCACTTGCTGTGCATGATAGCAGCCACAATAAACATCACAGATCTGATTCAAGTCAGAAAAATCAGCAGCAAAAAGACAAGGGAAAAGCGCATTCCCATCCAAAGAAGGAAGGGTCAACCAAGCCCTTCAATGACTCCTCTGGCTCGAGAAATGAGAAAGGGAAGAAAGGAAACAGATGCACCTATTGTCAAAGAGGATTCCATCCAGAATCCTCTTGCATGAAGAAACAAATTGACCAAATGGCAGAAATCCTTCAGAAGCACAACCTTGGGGATCACATCCCTGAGGGCGCCAAGAAGAAAACTGAGGATCCGCCGCATGGGAGAGGTAATAATTTTCATGCTTTAGTTGCAATTAATTCTTCTCCTCATGCATGGATTATAGATTCCGGTGCATCACATCATATGGCTGCTGCAAAGGAAGTCTATTCCTCTTTGGATGCATGCAAAGGACCTCCCATCCTCATGGGAGATGACTCACCTATTGAGGTCACCGGAAAAGGTAGAGTGGAACTTTTACATGGAAGCTTTGAAGATGTGCTTCACGTTCCAAAACTTTCGGTAAAGCTACTTTCAGTTTATCAGATCACTCATTCCAGCACTAGAAAGAGAGTGGAATTCACTCCAGATGCAGTAAACATATATGATCTACATAGCAGTGCCAAAATTGCAACTGGTGAGATAAACAATGGAGCTAGACTGTATACATTTTCTGAATTTATTGAATCTGAATCCTCCTTATTGCTTACACATGCTAATGATAGTAGTAGGCTTTGGCACGAAAGGTTTGGTCACTTAAATTATAGGTATATGCAGCAGCTAAGCAGGAATGAGATGGTGGAAGGCTTGCCAAATATCAGTTTCTCCGAAGGATTTTGTGAAGGATGTGTTCTTGGCAAACATCCCAGAGAAAAGTTTGACACCGGCAAGACTCACAGAGCATCCTCTCCTCTAGATCTGATCCATAGTGATCTCATGGGGCCCTTTCCTCATCCTTCCATCAACAAAGCAAGGTATGTGCTTACATTTATTAATGATTTCTCACGGTATACTTGGGTGTACCTTCTCAAGAAAAAATCTGAAGTTTTTGAGCACTTTGAAGATTTCAAAGCACTAGTTGAGACACAGTCAGAGAGAAAGATCAAAGCCCTCCGTACAGAAAATGGGGGGGAATATGTTAACACAGCACTTTGGAACCTTTGCCTTCAGTCCGGCATACAGTTGCAGTACACAGTTCCATACACTCCGCAACAGAACGGAGTTGCTGAGAGAAAGAACCGATCTCTCAAAGAGATGGCTTCCTGCATGCTGCATGCTAAGTCATTGCCTCATAAGCTATGGGCCGAAGCACTTAATTGTGCTCACTACATCCAGAACAGATCTCCTCACAAGTCTATCAAGAATCAGACCCCCTTTGAGGCTTGGAGTGGCACTAAACCAGAGATCACTCACCTCCATGTTTTCGGCTCTCGAGCATGGGCTCGGATCCCCTCTGAAAAGAGGAAAGCTCTTGATCCACAGAGCATTGAGTGCATCTTTGTTGGATACCGTGATGGTGTGAAGGGATATCAACTCCTCATTCCCTCTACGGACAAGCTCATCATTGAGCGAAGTGTCAAATTTGAGGAAAGTCTCTCGCATGCACCTCAGTCGCTGCATGCAGACACTTTTTATCTACCTCATGTCCGAGATGATGACTCAGTGCACTCAGATGCAAATACAGATCATGCAGATGCCGAGGAAGAGCATGCAGATGCAGAGACAGAGTCTTCAGATACAAATCTAGTGCATGCAAATGATGATCCACATCCAAGCCCAGATCGCGCCTCCAACAGTGAATCATATTCCCCTGTCATAAATCAGAGAACAAGGAGCTTACGGGAGATATATGCACAAGACCAACCAGCTGCTAGAAATGGTCTTGTGGGGGATAATTCTGATCTGCAGAGGACTAGCTCAGAGCTTATTGAGCCTCCTCTTTTCCTCGTTGCCACTAGACCATCGCCCTCCTCGCATTGTCACTTGGTTCAGTCTTCTGATCCACAGTCTTATGCTGAGGCTGTTGGGCATCCATCTTGGGAGGCTGCCATGGAGGAGGAGTATAACTCCCTCCTTGAGAACTAGACTTGGGATCTGGTCCCCCTTCCTTCACGAAGGAAACTTGTCCGATGCAAATGGGTCTATAGGACCAAGAGTGCTGCAAATGGGAAAATCACCAGAGGGAAAGCGGGGTTAGTAGCTAAAGGCTTCCAACAAGTGCATGGCATTGATTATGACGAGACCTTTTCTCCAGTAGCAAATATGGATTCCATACACCTTACACTTGCCATTGCAGCTGCCCAGTGGTGGGAAGTACATCAGATGGATGTGAAGAATGCCTTTCTTCATGGAGACCTATCCGAGGAGATCTACATGGAGCAACCACATGGTTTCATTCAGGATTCATCTTTGATCTGCAGACTGAAGAAATATCTCTACGGCCTTAAGCAGGCCCCGAGAGCTTGGTACGCGAAGATGGATTCTTTTCTCTTATCACAAAACTTTGAAAGATGTAAGTATGATCCGAATGTTGACATGCTTAGGACACATGATTCTCTTATTAGCTTAGTTTTGTATGTAGATGATCTCCTAATCACTGGCAGCTCGACTTCAGCCATTGCTACAGTCAAGAGGGCCTTGCATGATAGGTTCTTGATGACGGACATGGGTCCATTATACCTCTTTCTTGGTCTTGAGATTAGCGAGGATGCCACAGGCATCAAACTCTCTCAGGCTAAGTATGCACGAGATCTCCTCGAGAGATTTCGCATGGTTGATTGCAAGCCAACACCGACTCCTTTTGTGTTAGGGGTCTGCCTTGAGGATGGAGGTGACACTCCATTAGTTGACAACACTCTCTACCGAAAAATAGTGGGGAGCTTATTGTACCTCACCCAATGCAGACCAGATCTCTCATATGAAGTAGGGGCAGTTTCCAGATACATACAAGAGCCACATGAGCTACACTGGAATGCTGCCAAGCGCATCCTCCGATATGTGCAGGGCACCATCACCTTCGGGATTCACTATGCAGCAGGCACTGCATTGAATCTCCTTGGCTTCACAGATTCTGATTGGGCGGGAGACAACATTGATCGCATGTCCACCTCCAGATATTCACTCAGTCTAGGATCTGGCCCTATCTGTTGGTTGAGCAAGAAGCAGGTTGCTATTGCTCTCTCTTGAGCTGAGGCTGAGTACAGAGGAGTGGTCAACATCACCATTCAGTCTCTGTGGCTACAGCACTTCCTCACTGAGTTGGGCGTTCAGTTCCGCCAGCCCATTGTCATCTGGTGTGACAACCAGAGCACTCTCAAATTTTGTAGGGATCCAGTACAGCGGCAGCGGACGAAGCACATAGAGATCCATATGCACTACATCAAAGACTTAGTACATGATCGGGTCATTGATTTGCAGTTCTGTCCCTGAGCCGAACAAACTGCAGACATCTTCACCAAGACATTCACTCAGCAGAAGTTTATCTCTCTGCGTGATCGTCTTGGAGTGAAGGACACAGTTGCTTAGCAACTGTCTTTTCTTCCTCTTTTCTTTTGATTACATTGTATTTTGAGAGGGGGTTTTTCCCACGAGGTTTTCCCTCTTTCCTCAATTTTAATACATGTTGCACTGTATTTTGGGTGACCTTTGGCCTTAGTTGTCGGGGCCCATTTTCTATTTTTCCCCATAGTGGTGTTCAGGGGGGTGTTGGAACTACTACACCTACATGCAGACTCTTAGTTAGAGCATGCGACTACATGCAACTACTACACATCTACATGTGGACTCTTAGTTAGAGCATGGGATTGGATGCAAGATTCCTTTTGCATGATTTACTCCTTGATTTGCTCCTTCTTTAACTCCGAAAGTAAATAGTTATCTCCGAAACTTGTTGTAGGTGTTGAGTCTTTCATTGATCACCACTATAGTGCATTACCTTGGGATCTTCACCGAGTAATGCTATATCATGACCATTGTAACATATTTTCTAATGAATCATTCTTTTCTTCCTTCGATTTTCCTTTAGTGTTTTTTCTCTGCAAAGCTGTGTCTTCAACCTTTACTACCTAGATTCATTGTGTAGTTTTTCTAACACATTTACAAAGCTTGAGTAGTTTGAGTGCTTTGAGCTTCTATATATGCTATACATGTTTTAACTTTAAGATTTATAAATTATTGAGATGCATGGGAAAAACAATAACTTACAAGAGCTTTGGTCACAAAACAAGATTTAAAAAAATGTCTATATCTACTTATAGCAATGGTGCTTTGGTCACAAAACAAGATTTACAAAAATGTCTATATCTACTTATCCCAATGGTGTTTGTCTCGTAGGACTTTAGAAACTTCAGCCTTTCTCATTTCAGACATCAGACATTTCAAACAGTGTATCAACATTAAATAATAAGAGCTTCTGTGTAACATCTGAAAGTGATAAAACATAAGAGATTTTGTCTAACATCTGAATGTGATAAAACTTCAAGTCGAAGTCATAAAAGTGGTCAGTGTAATTCCTACAATCTTCAAAGCCATAATTAATATTGAAATGGCACTGTTGTAGATTTAAATGTCAGTTGATATTTTGCTTTACATTTTTCAAATGCCACTTTTGAAGATTAGCTAACTTTGTTTCATAAAAACTAGCATAGATCTGTCTTAGTTCTTAACTGTAGATCCATTGAGCAATTGAGGAGAGTTGAAAATCCTGAGTGGTTATGACCTAAAAGCAACAAATGGTAAGCTTCTCTTTGAGTGTAAACAGTTCCACCCATGACAATTTTAACATCTCATTCAAATCCTTACAACGAATATTTGACTCATTGAATTTCAAAATCAAATAATGTATTATGAAAATGCTATTTCCACAAATTTCATTAGGCGGAACTATCTGAATCCTAATTTTATGAAAGGTGAAACTCAGTTCAACGTAAACCCTGCATGAGAATAAATGCCAACGCTAATGGGGAATACATACCTCTGCAGGAGATCCGGGAAGTCTAGCAAACCCAATCATGTTAAATGAAAGGAGAATAGAACAACTCTTATATTTAAAATCACATTAAATGTTGACGACATTACATAGATTGGAGATGATAACGATCTTGGGCCACACCAAGATAAAAATAGAGGATGCGAATAACAGACAGAATATAAAATAATGTCTAGGGGACTCAGTTGGCTGATGACTATAATGACTACTATGACGAGCAATGCAAAATAATAGCTTGAAACAGAATACAATAATAACTATGTTGAAAAAGGGGCATACATGTTGAGCAATGTGGATGTTAAGTACCATTAGTCTATGTATTATCATTGGCTAGATAAGAGAAAAAAAAAATCACATGTTGTGGTATGATGTCAAGGTTCATTACAGATGCCAATTTGATTCCAACTCCTCTTATTTATATATTTCTCCATTGACTCTCAATTATGAGGGGTTGTGGGTGCAACCACCAATTTGGTTTTTTTTTCCTAATTGACCCAATTTTTGCACAATGTTCCCCAATATTGGGAAAATTAGGTTTTTAAGTCTTTATGGAGGCAATAACCTACTATACCAGATAGGTTATTTCATCCTTCCATATAACCTACAAAGTTGGATAAGCTATTTTGTCCTTCCCTAGACAATCAATTCATATGGAACATTAAAAATTTTGAAAGCATCATGAAACATATTTGTTAAAGGTCATAGGAGCATACAGGGTCACTATTGTAAGGTTGCAAGACATAAGATGGAAATTGCAATGGTTGTAGAAAAGGAGGAGAGTATGAAGATTTTCAAATTCATATTTAGAAAGTATAAACAAAAGTACAACACTATATGGTTTCAAATTAGAAGGCTTTGCAATACCTAAAGTTTGTAATGTACTTATGGAGGTTTAAAGAATCACAATCCTATAGTTGTGGTCCTGTGGAGCAATATAAAGCAATGCTCTACCAAGTTTATGGGATGGGGGACAGGGAACCGAAGACAATACAAATAGGGGCATGTGTGAGAGTACCCACAAATTTTAGGGAAATTCAAGTGGTATGGGGCATGTTGGGGTGTGTGTGTGTGTATATATATATATGTGTGTGCATTTTTATTATTGCACACATCCTAAATGATTCAATAAAATATAAATAGTAAAATGAAGGTTTTAATTGATCATCTCACACCTCCTTAGCAATTCATACTCCAATTAGCTATATTTAAACTAAGTGGCACTAGGAATATTGTGATTTAGTTTAGACTAGTTTACATGGATATAATTGAGAGTCCTTTAGAAGATGAAACCATGACTAAAAGTAATTAAGTTCTTTGGTAAATATGAAATCACCAAAGGGAGAGGTAGAAAAATTACCATTGAAATATATATTGCAAAAGATAGATTCCAAAACGGATGCAAATTACACTTTATAGACCAAAACAATCAAATTAGTTCATATATCATATATGAGATGCATAAAATTTTAAATATGCATCCAATTACATATAAAAAAAAATAATTTGGAAAGTTGTTTCAAGAAACAGGTGCCAAGGCCTAAGGTTGCAGTGGATAACATGAACTTTCTCCAACTCAAGTTTTGTTTTAAGACTTGCACCTAACCTCATCTTTTTTGAGACTCATCATTTGAGAATGACACAATGAAAATAGAAGCTTGGTGGTCAACTTGACGCTTCATCAAACTGACAAGCCAACCAAGGCTTGGTTCTGAACAAATAATAATTTTGGTCATTAAAGGCTTGATTTGTTGTCAAACAATATTGGCTGCAAGGCATCTAGTCCAGCCTTAGAAGGACTCCAAAGTTTCTTGAAGTTGCATAGAAGCAGTATCAAAAAGTGGAGGACACTGGTACACTGCTTGGCACAGTCAAGGCAAGTTAAAATTTGGTAAAAACAATCCAAATTATAAATGCAGGATTTTGTGCAGCTAGTAGAGAGGGCTCCCATCCATGGGACAAAGCCCTCTTTAACATTAATATGACTACTTCTCTATTTATCTGAGAATGAAGGATGTTTGGTACTGCAAGGCTGAGAGTTGAGTGCTTTGAGCTTCCTGTATGAGGTATTGACTAAACCCTTCTAGCTATTGAATTCATTTCACGGCAAGCAATGGACATAGGTTAAGTCATCAGTAGTAGATCCAGCTGTAGATTCTGGTGTTGAAATTGTTGATTATGCTATTGGGTGAATAAGTCCATATATATGAAGCAGTTGTTTATGTTGTTGATCCAGCTTATCCAGCACTAGCTTATCCAACAGCACCAGTAGTTGAAAAGCGGAAGTGTGAATTAATGAATAATGCTAGATTAGCACCTGTGAACATTGCAAAGGGCAATATATACCTAAATTTTAATTCATCTCAATGAATTGTCAAATCAATAAAATTGAGAAATGGAATTATGCATTGCACTCCACCAACACCTCAACAAATATTTTATTGAATTGAATTTAATCAAATTCTAATCTGGCAGAAATTCATTGCAAACTAATACAGCTTCTTTGCCTGGATTCGTGATAAACAAATGAATTAATCACTACAGGAAAAGAGAAATAGGATTGATCCATCAATTCTATGTAGCTAATGGATTGAATATGGACATAGCACAAACCCATCGAACGAGGGTGGAGTGTTAGGACATTCTGCATTGAAATAGGTAAAGGTGTGCATTTTGCAAGCCAAGGAAGTCCAAAAATGCAACAAGATGTAAAGATTGGAGACAACAAAGGCAAGAAGCTTTTTGGATATAGTTCCCTTCCTGTATCAATAACACATACCCTTGCTATTCATAAATAACCTGTGCACAAACTCGGCATATTTTTCGAAATTGAAATATGGTATAATACTTCCAAACAATCATAGTATCTAAATATACATACTGATTGACAGTGGTTTAGCCAAGGAACATAATTTTTGAAAATCGAAATATGGTCTAATACTTCAAAACAAACACTGTATCTAAATATACATAGAGATTGACAATGGTTTAGGCAAGATAGATAATGTCATGTAATTGATTGACATGTAAATTAAATAGAAATCCCTGTAGGCGGATGATTTTCCCACTTGTCTATCTTTCCATAACCCAAGATAACCCAACATGCAGATTGACAACGCAAAAAAGAAATTTGTTACCATGGTACCTCTAGTTACTCTGAAGCAAGGACAGATTCAGAAATTGGTGAAGGAGGAGGAAGGCTTGAACTAGTTACTCTGCAGCAAGGACAGATTCAGAAATTGGCGAAGGAGGAGGAAGGATTTATTCAAATGTGCCTCCACTTCTTGTCCTCCAGCGCTTGGTCATGCTCTTGGTCCTCAAAATTCACACAGAGACACTCAACAGTGAAGCTTTCAACCACCAGCGCTACAACAGAAAACACAGAGATGTCCCCTCCAAGCTACCTATCGACCCCATACCTTGCCCTCCCTTTGCAATATATCCATGGCGTCCTCGGGCACCACCATCTCATCTATGCAAATATAATTTGGTCTGCCTGCGAGGGAAGATATTGATGGTCAACCCCGACTAAGTGAGGAGTTCAGAAGGAAGGGAGATTTAGAGGAATTCGGAAGGAAGAGAAGTTCGCTAATGAAAGATAGTGTTTCTCTGTCTCGTCCTTCTACAGATAACAGAAGGGGCATAAGCTAGGGGCTGGCTATGTTGCTAGTGTTAGTGATGGCTATGCTGGTAATGTTAGTGGTGCTGTGATACTAAGATTTGGACCGCCTGTTTTTCAGGTCGGAGAAGATGACACAAAAAACACGATTCATGGTCATCTGGATACCCACCAACACAGTGTGAAGGAGGCGATAGAATGGGCACATGGGTTATGGGAGTTCCTTGAGTTCCTGCTGACCCAAGTTCCCATCTTTGAATGAAGAGGCAGCCACTTGGGTTGCAAAAGAATCAATGCCCTCTAATAATACAACAACACAACATTATATGGATTCCGAACCTCCTCTGGCTGTGACCGGTACCGTTACAGAGCATGCCTCCTCGGAGCAACCCGTATGTTGCAACAATGCCAGCCACTGGATCTAGAGTGAGTTTTCTGGTCTTTTCTTTTGGATAATTATTTTGTATGAACTTGTATAGATAGATTACGCATTGAAATGGAAAAGTTAAAAGTATACATGCTATTTTGGTAAAGCCATACTAGATATGGAACCAGAAGAAATGTCTGCCCTAATTTTCTGCACTTCCCTGAGGAACTTATGTGCTATTGTTGAAGTTGGAGGCTGTGCACTGCTCGGTCAGGTTATTGCATGATGTCCGTAGATGGTGCTTAAGTAACTTCCTTGCCATGGACACAAGGAGGGGCTACCCGGGGGGTCGCTTTTTGATGAAGAAAGATTCAAGGTGAAAGGGGGGTCGCTTTCTGATGAAAGCTGAAGGTGAAGGTGACTTGGAGGCGGTGAGTGAAAGGTGTCAATTGTTTCTGCAGAACACATGCAAAAAGCATAGATAGATCCAGAACACATGCAGAAAGCATACAGAGATCCTTCGGTGATAAAGCTGAAGGTGAAGGTGACTTGGAGGCGGTGAGTGAAAGGTGTCAAGTGTTTCTGCAGAACACATGCAAATGCAAAAAGCATAGATAGATCTAGAACAACATCGAGAAGACATGCAGAAAGCATACAGAGATCCTTGGGTGGCTCATTGGCATGTCATATTTAATGCTTTAAAACTAATGCTAGCATGAGTTTAGTGATTCAAAATGCTAAAGAAACTAAAGAAAACATAAGGAAATAAACTAATATGACCCATGGTTCTGGCCTCCTCCCTGCCTTGGAAGAGGCGAAATAACATGGTAAAACATGGTATTATCACAATCATAAAAAGTTTCGATAACTTTCGATAACTTTGAATAATAACCCGCTCAAAGTAACAACAAGGGAATCAAAGTAATAACAAAGGGATTGTTTCGATTACTATAGGCAAGGCGCGGCAGGGAACTAATAATAACGACAAGGGAATCAAAGTAATAACAAAGGGATTGTTTCGATTACTATACTCTTACTATAGTCAAGGCGCTGCAGGGAACTAATAAGAGTGTTATTATATTGAAAATAATAAGAAATGTAAGTACTAGTTCATTATCAAATTAGAACGTATTTCGAACGTATTTCGATTAGAGTGAATAAGAAAGGTCGGTACCGGAGTGTTTAAAGTCATATCTAGTTTATAATAGATTTTTATAATAATAATAATAATAATAATATTATTTATAATAAATTTTTATATATAATAATAATAATAATATTTATTTTTAAGGTAACAGTCAAAGCAGATACCAAATTGATATATGAGATCCCCTTGTTTGTGGGACAAGAGATCCACTTCCCTGCAGCTATTTGACTGCTAAGTTTATTAAGGCATACATACTCTACCCGGACTGCTAAGTTTATTAAGGTATACATTCTCTACCCCTTTTGATTTTTAACCTGTGACCTCTTAAGAGTAAACGCATGCTTTTAACCATTAGGCCCACTCAACCTGTATAAAACCCTTCCCTTTTCAAGTAAACAAACAATTTCCTAGGGGAAAAAAGTATTTCTCCAAATTTTACATGCAATAAACAACTGATAGTATTTGTCCAAATTTTGCTGGAGTATGCAATAAACAACTGATTTTCATTAATTTGGGTGCCAATGTAGAGATATATGTTATACATGCTTTAACTCAGGATTTATAAATTCTTGAAACGCATGGGAAACACAATAACTTACAAGAGCTTTGGTCACAGAACAAGATTTACAAAAATGTCTATATCTACTTATGGCAATGGTGTTTGTCTCCTAAGACTTGAGAAACTTCAGCCTTTTTCAGTTCAAACATCAGACATTTCAATCAGTGTATCAACATTAAATAATAAGAGCTTTGGTCAGAGAAAGATTTACAAAAATGTCTATATCTACTTATCGCAATGGTGTTTGTCTCCTAGGACTTGAGAAACTTCAGCCTTTTTCAGTCCAGACATCAGACATTTCAAACAGTGTATCAACATTAAATAATAAGAGCTTTTGTGTAACATCTGAAAGTGATAAAACATAAGAGCTTCTGTGTAGCATCTGAAAGTGATAAAACTTCAAGTCGAAGTGATAAAAGGGGTCAGTGAAATTCTTACAAACTTTTAAAGCCATAATTACTATTGAAATGGCACTGCTGTAGATTTCAATGTTGATGGATATTTTGCTTAACATTTTTCAAATGTTTCAATGGGATTGAAGATTAGCTAACTTTGTTTCATAAAAACTAGCATCGATCTGTCTTGAGTTCTTAACGGCAGATCCATTAAGCAATGGAGGCCAGGTGAAAATACTGAGTGGTTATGACCTAAAAGCAACAACATCGACAAACAAAAATGCTTAAAATAAGGGTTTCGTGGTTCGGCACTTGAAGGCGACTTCTGGTGTTTAACCTCTTTGGACAAATGATAAGCTTCTCTTTGAGTGTAAACAGTTCCACCAATAACAATCTTAACATGTCATTCAAATTTCAAAATTTCAAAATCAAATAACTTGTCATTTTCCCACAAATTTCATCTGGCGGAACTATCCTAACCCTAATTTTCAGAAAGTTGAAACTCACTTCAACGTAAACCCTACACGAGAATAAACCCCAGCGCTAACCCGATCACCTCTGGAGGAGACCCGGGCAGTCTGGCAAATCCGATCACGTTAAATGAAAGGAGAATAAACAACTCTTAACTTTAAAATGATATTAAATGTTGACGACATTACATAGATTGGAGATAATAACGATCTCGGGCCACGCCACGATAACATAACAATAGAGGATGCAAATAACAGACAGAAAATAAAATAATGTCTAGGCGACCCGGTTGGCTGATGACGATAATGAGCCACGCAATGTAGCTTGGAATTGACGACTACGACCAGCCACGCAAACTCAGTACGACGCCACTATATGGACCCGGGATGCAAAAAGCAATCCATATTCAGCTTGAGAAAGATTCAAGAAAGAAAAACAGATGAGATAACGAGAAAGATTCACGAAAGAATAGAAAATAATATTATATTTTGGAGAAATTAATTAGAAATGAGCGCAATACCTTCAATATGAGGGTTGTGCCATCCTTCTATTGAAGCGTTCGAGGAGAGATTTCTGTCTTCCGGAGACGTCCCAATCCCAACCATGTGGATAAAATAGATTGGTGTAGTCCAACACCAACTGCTTCAAGGGAATTGGGTCGGTAAGTTGTTGGAAGTGCTCGTCATCATCCTCTATATAATAGCAGGTATGAGGTGTACGCCTGATGCTGCGGGCACAGTCCACCACCACAGTACAACGCCGCGGCCAATTAAAAATTAGAAGGCTGAGGTCTTCACAGCCCCAGGTATTCGCCACGAAATCTTGAAAGGAGATAAATACGTGCAGCCTTTCCTCCTGTTGAGAAAGGCTCCACCCCATCTCCTTTTTGTACGTGATCTCCAGGGGTACCCAACGTATAAAGTACGACCAGCAGTCCAAGTGAAGCAAAACTTGTTCTTTTACAACGCTGGGGGCTTTTAAGAAACCGTCAATGTCAGGATCTTCCTGACATATGGACAACCACCTCTTGCGTTTCTGCTCCTCCATTGCCAATGCCATTGCCATTGATTTTCTGTTCTGTTCTGTGGATTTCCTCTTTCTCTTCTTTTCCGATTCTTGGATTTCTCTCTTTGTTCTTCGTTTTTGTTCCGTGGATTTCTCTCCGTCTTCGTTTGAGATGTAAATATATATCACAGAATATATAAATAGATGTATGCAGAGTTCATGAGTTCGATCGCTATACAATTATGAAATCCCTCCAAATTCCAATGAAAGAAAATGTCGTCGGTGTTTTTATAAGCTAAAAATAGAAAGGGTATGTACGCAAATTATGATTTGAAAACGTAAGTATTGAAAATTATTATTTCCAAGAAAAACACAAAAAAGAGTTGTAATGAATTAAAATTGGAAATGTTATAAATAAATAAAAAATATTGTTCAATATTTTTTTAACAAGCTAATTGCTTATACTACAGAAATAAGTTTTCTTTAAACCATTTTTAAATTATTATAAAATTTATTATTATTTTAACTACATAATGGGTCTATTTATTATTTATTATATATTAGTATTATTATTTTTCAATATTTATGTTCATTAAAATACATAAAAATAAATAAAATAATAAAATTTAATAAGAATACTTTTTATTACCCGTTAACTATTAAATAAACTTATTTCATAGTTATCACAGTATTACATTTAATAAACTTGTTTCATAGTTATCACCTTATTACATTTATTATTTTTCTGCATATTTTATATTTCATAATCACAAATTAAAAAATTAAAAATTTTAACTACATAATGGGCCTATTTATTATATATCAGTGTTATTATTTTTCAATATTTATGTTCATTAAAATACATAAAAATAAATAAAACAATAAAATTAATAAGATATTTTTATTACCCCTTAATTATTAAATAAACTTATTTCTCATAATTATCACCTTATTGCATTTATTTCATAGTTATCTCAGTATTACATTTATTATTTTTTATTACCGGTTAACTATTAAATAAACTTATTTCATAGTTATCACCATATTACATTTATTTCATAGTTATCCCAGTATTACATTTATTATTTTTCTGCATATTTTATATTTCATAATCACAAATTAAAAAAATTAAAAATAAATAAAATAAATGGATAACATGAAAATAAATATAATTTCAACCCTAATTGAATAACAGTCTATTACATTTCTCGATAGATTTTCTCTTTTTTTGGTAGATTTCTTTTTTTCATTTGAAATATAAATATTCATAAAATATATAAATAAATCTATGCAGAGTGTGAGTTGGCCCAACATAGACCATTATAAAATCTTTTCAAATTATAAAATGTGTTATAACCAAATATTTTGAGAACCATGTCAAAGTCCTATGGCCGTCGATTTTCCGTGGATTTTCTCTTCCTTTCCATGAATTTCTTTCTATTCGTTTGAGATCTAAATATATATCACATAAATTCATATAATATATACATAAATGTATATATTATGAAAGTTCCAATGAAAAAAAAAGTCGATTTTTTTACCAGCTAAAAATAGAAAGGTTATGTACGCAAATTATGATTTCACCCAGTATTAAAATTATGATTGTGGATTTTCTCTTCCTTTCCATGAGTTTCTTTTTTTTCATTTGAGATCTAAATATATATCACATAAATTCATATAATATATACATAAATGTATATATTATGAAATCCCTCCAAGTTCCAATGAAAGAAAAAGTCTATTTTTTTACTAGCTCAAAATAGAAAGGTTATGTACGCAAATTATGATTTGACCTAATCCAGTTTATCGGTTTATAACTATACCGGGAAGCTAAAATAATATCATGGGGTATATATAACTATGTCATATGGGACTCCCTAGCTCCCCCCTTATTATATTATTAGGAATAAAGTTAGAGACATATATGTATTATAATAAGGATTTGTCCTCAAAGATATTTATAAGTTGTTTCATGGTTTATTTATAATAGGATCATCATAGTATAATAACCTATGGGGAGCATGTTCACTAGTATTCTCCTACCCTAATTATACCAGTGATCACTACCATAGGATTGTAGTGATCATCTTATC